>PVJA010011492.1:7612-54715 GCA_004027025.1 Myocastor coypus
AGGGGAGAAGGGAGGGGAGGGGGAGGGGAGAGGGAGAGAGAGGGGGAGAGAGCTGGCTGGAGAAATACTAATGCTCATATCTGCTAATCTGAACAATAAAGTTGAAGATACCAACATGCAATACAATAACCTTTGTTGAATTCCTATCATTTTGTTTAGTGAAATTCTATGTTGTTTCTTATGTCGAGGGACAAGAAGAAAATTCAGCAATCACATTGCAGAAAGTTTAAAAAAGAAGGAAAGGAAGAGTCCCCGCTTCAAGTTGGTTGGTTTCATAGCCTTCTCGCTTGCTTGCTTTGGACATCATTGTGTCCCTTACCTCGCAGAGATGTTGAAATGTTTACCGTCAGTTCTTTATGAATGTGGCTTGATACTGAGATGCTATTTGTTGTTAGATAAGGAATGACGAGGCCACAAGAGTGGGCCCTCGCCTGACATGACTGATGTCCTCCAGGAAAGGAGAAACTCAGTCGCAGAGGCAGACGCAGGAGATGCAAACACAGAGGAAGGTTGCCTTCTGCAAGCAAGCAAGACTGCACAAGAGACGGACGGTCACACAGAAGGTTCATTTCAGGATCTTCAGAATGGACCAACCGTGCCTGCTTTTTACTTTCAAACCTCTAATTTCTGAAACTGTGGGGGCAAACTTGCCTGTTACTTGTGGTATTTTTCTTATAGGTACTTCAAGTGAGTGTACCATCACCTGCCTGAGAGACACAGATTGTCCTTTTTGCCTCCTTGATTGACTTCATTGGCATTGACTGTATTGGTTGCGAAATGCACAGAAACAGAGAACCCATCTCCACAGCAAGACCAAGACAGCGGTGGGGAGTCGTCGGTGCAACACGCCTGTGTGAAACGAATCGCGGTTGTCGTGTGCAGTATGGAAAGCAGCAACTATAGGTGTGCCTGCGTCGCAGCTTTACTGTGTCAAATGAAGCATGTACTGTTGCTTTCTGACAGCCTAGGCTCTTAATCCTAACCACAGATTTGCTCTAGAAAAATGACCGCCCATAAACAAATAGCACATCCCAAATGATAAGCATCCTGTGCTTTAATCCTCAAAATGTATTTGATTCCTAGGAAAGGCTTGCTGTTCTCCAGTAATCAAAGCTGGATTATTAATATTTGAAGCATAAGCTGGGACACAAGATGAATACTAAATACTTAGGTCGAGCTTGTACAATGCCCTTCCCCAGCAGGCATAGAACTTACTGTAAGCCAATAATCGGTAAGAGCCATCAAAGTTTCCTGACAAGTTCTGTTTTAGTTGTCTATCTCTCACCTAAGAAATTTCTGAAATATCAGTGACTAACTTAACAAGCACCGGTCACTTACAGTTGTGGAGGAAAGAACCCTGAAATGGTCTTCCCAGGTCAACCTAAAGGCATGGGGGGACATTCCCTCAGGAAGCTTATGGGTGGATCTATTTTCTTACCATGACTGCCCTCCATGTGGAAGCCAGCTACTGCCAGCCCAGGCGCATCATGTAGTCATTCTCTACTCCTGATATTTTGTTGCCTTCTTTACCCGTGAGGGAAACCGTGACTGGCCTGGGTCAGCTGGGTAAGCCAGGATAACGTCCTTTCAAAGTTAGATAATCGGTATTTTAATTTCAAAACATAAATTTCTTTCTGTCTTTAGTTTTTACCCAAATCAATCAAGATCTTTTATTGTCTTATTAAAATAGCACCGATTGGCCTTATGATCCAGAAGCTTGTTTCTGTGGCTGGGTAACTGTTGGATCTTACTCATCTGGCTGCTGAACTGTTCCCTTTTCAGAAACATTGATACCGTCCAAACATTTCCTGATATCTTTGTTTTTGAACGTTGTGGCCTGCAAAATCAAAGCTGCTGAATTTCAGATAAGCTCCATATCATTTCCTTCAAGGATGAGCTCATCTTTCTGGGCTTGAGATACCGAGTAAGCAACACCTGCCCTCACAGAAACTCTGCAAATGCCTTTTTCACCCAAGAAATTCCGGATTTCGACAAGAGACCCATTCTCCTGGGTTGATGGGTAAGGGAGCACACACAGGCCTCACCTGGTAACGGAAGCCCAGCGTGACCCTCTTGGTCACGCTCTGTGCACGGCTGCAGATCGTGTGGACAGCTGCCAGCTCCTTCTTGTTTCCTTGACATTTGTCAAGCCGGAGCCACTTCTTTTCCTTCACGAGGATACTGAGTTCCACACTGATGTGGTCGAAGTCCCCCTCAGGGTTCCTCTGGGGCCCTTCCCAATCACTGTGCGTCCTTTGAGAGCGATGTTGACGTTTTCTGGAATGTCAACAGTCTGATTACTAAAAATGGTCTTCATTGCTGTGGGAGATGGGCCTCAATGGCTCTCGTTTCAACCGCCCAGTGTGTGATGCTCTGCTATGTCAACCTTAGTAAACTAAAGTACTCGCTGGTACAGTTTCAACTTAAAATGTCTCCAAGAGCCGCAGCTCTTGGTGATAGCTCAATGGTGTAAGCGCACCTGCCTAAGCAAATGCAAGAACCTGGGTTTGATGACACGTGCTTCGTGCTGTGCTGGCTCTGCTGGGGTACACCAAGCCAGGCACCAACACCAGGCACGGTGACACACGCCTGTCATCTCAGCGCTGAGGAGGCTGAAACAGGAGGATCACTAGGAGTCGGTGCTGCGTAGCGAGATCCTGTACCAAATTCATAAAAATAAACAAACAAATGAACAAACAATACAAAAGTCCGCCAAATTCTTGGATTTGGAGGTGAAGGGAGCAACCACTAGGAGCCACTACCTGAAGAGAGTGTCTCTGTGCTCGGCTCAGCGCCCCAGCCCACCCCGCTTTGGGACAGCGGAAAAATCTGTTGTGCTGATAAGCCTATGCACAGTGGCTTTATTCAGGGATGTAGAACAAGTAGCTACCTTGGAATCATTAATAATTTGCTGAAGTACACAAGGTGTCTCTTTTTACCTCCTCCCCTTTTGTAAAAACAAGTTCATTTATACCGGGGAATATTTGCAGTACTTCAGAGCTACATTCTGAACTGCAGATTAAGTGAAACCGGGAGAGCCAAAGTTAAATGATGATTAAAGACAGGATTGCAGAATTTAAACCTGCAGATTAAAGATGAAAAGTTTTGCCCAACACTATCAAGTAAAACATCTGCTGTCACACATGTAAGGTGCCTCAGAGCAGAACGGATTTTTTTTAGCAAGTACTTGTCCTGGAAAAGAATTTTGATATGCACTTGGAAAACAGAATAATTAGTCAGATTAAGGAAATGTCCTCCGATGCTTCTTGTTTGATAATATTCACTTGGCTTGCAGCTGAGTACAAATAGAAGCTTATCTGTGTAGCCATGCATGAGTTTTAAACTAGGCACTGTTATTTGATCTCCACCAAGCTAAACTGAAAATTTTCCTGGATTCCAACAGCACCTGTCTTAATTACAATAAATGTGTTGGGCTTTCTCCTGGCATATGTGGAGTTTCATCTTTATGCCAGCACAGAAGGAAAAGATGCAACCTATGCCTTGAGCGGACAGTTAGATGTTTTGACTCAGACTCAGCTAGCCTTGCCTCAGTCTCTTTCTCCATTTATATACTTCAGGGCTGTGTCTTGCGAAGGCAAGTGCTGGGCTGGTGAGATAGCTCAGCAGTTTAAACTGCCTGCTTAGGCAAGCCTAGGCAGTTGCATGGGACTGAGGTTCAAATCCTGGCACCACATGTGGCACCAGCCCCACCCCTAGGGTGGGCAGAACCAGAAGAAAGAAAGAAAGAAGGAAGGAAAGAAGGAAGGAAGGAAGGAGGATGTTTACAAGTTTTCCTCTTTGCGTAAAGAAAATAGCCCTCTTTCAAAGCTACGCGAGGCTGCTCAAGGGCAGTTTAGCGAAGCAGGTTCTCAGTGATGCCGATGCCCGATGCCTGTCACGTCAGGTCCAGCCTTTGTTGCCATGTTTTACTTTAACATAAACAGTGACGCACTTCTGAGTAGGTGCTCAATAGAGATGTATTGCAACATGCTGAAGGGTGCCTCCGCCCTTGTCTTTCCACACAAAGTGGCCCCTTTGCGAAGCCTAGAATTTGACTGTTGCACACGCTTATGAAAAGGGGCAAGTCCGGAACTTCGGAGGTGGTGCCCTTTACCTTGCTGGGCGGTCGATCTTATCTAAATACCCAGCACAGTTAAAAGATGTGGGAAGTGATCCATTAGTTTGCAAAATAAAAGAGAAAGCCCAGGAGAGCTCATTTGCACTGGTAGCTGAGTAAGCTACGCCCCACAAACAGGCTTTTCAGGTCCCATCCCGGGCTGGGGGGAGTCCCATCTCCTCCGCGATGGCTGTAAAAAGCTGTGTGGTTGATCACCTCACTTGGGTGAGTCTCTTCTGCGTTGGTGCTGCCCTAGGAATGGGCAGGACTTGCTTTTAGCCTCAAAGGAAAGTCTAGATGACCAACCTTCCATCTGGTTTTCTTTCCATCTCCCCCATGCACAAATTTTAAAATGTCATTTTTTTTTTCTTAAGAAAAACTTCACAGAGGCCTTAGAATCTTGTGTCTTAGAATCACGGTGAATTGCCCACCTGATATTGATAGGACTCTCAAAACAAACACTTCCAAGACAGTTTTGGATTCTCTCCTCTGTATGCAAATCCAGCCCTTTCCCGGCACTATGCACCGCGTATGTGGTATGCTTGCCCTGTCCAACAGTTCCAATGTAAAGTGCTGCAGTTGAGTTTCTTCTGCTTTTTCTGACATCCTTACATTCATTTATCAGCAACGCCCTTGGTTCAGTGTTTAGGATACATCCCAAATCTGCCTGCTTCTCACAGTCCTGGCTGCTATCGCTCTACTGCAGGACATGACTCTCTTTTGCCCAGGTTCCTCAATGGCCTCTCGGGGGTCTTTGTTCTTCTACTCTTCACCCAATCGTCAGCCAGGAACAAACCTGCAAGAGCTTCCCATTCTGTAGGCAATAAGCTATGACGCCTTTGTCAAGGTCCTAGAGCACCTGCTGTCTGTCTTCTCACCTTCTGTGCACCGTGCTTTCTGTCCTTGTTCCCCTGCTGGGTGTCGCTCTGGCTTCTGGAGTCTTCATTCTGAGAGCTTGCTCCTGTTCCAGCACCACGACAGTTGCTTCTTCCTCTGCTGGGAGGCTCTTCCTTTCTTTAATTGCATTTGTCTCCCTCTCACATCTACCAGGAAATTTGTCCTTCCCCATCTTCTGAGTAAAATTACAGCCTTTTTGATTTTCCCTCACCTCACCCTCCCATAGACTCTTTAGGAAGTGCAGTGCTTGCTGACTGGCCATGGAGTACAGATGCACTCATTATTTGCCTCTGTTAAAATGATAGCTTTGCAATTTAGAGGCCCTTCCACATTATTAGCATGATGTCCTTTTTTCTAGAAGACAATATGGCACAAAGCAGCTGTTCAATAAATGGCTGCTGGCTATACAAATAAATAAGTGAGCAGGTGAGGAAACACATTTTTTTTTTTTTTTTTTACTTATGAAGCTCATACTACTATTGGGTATTGATGACCCTGGCTAAGCATGAGGTTTTTTTCTCCCCAAGATTTAGGTATAACAAACTGCACTGCTATAAATATGGGTACACATATTTATATGTGAAATTTTTAATTCTTCTGGGCAGATATGCAGAACAGGAATAGCTGGGTTGTATACGACATCCAATCCTAGTTTTTGAGAAATCTCCACACTGATTTCCATAGCGGTTCTCCTACCAGTCTGCACTACTGCCTACACTGCAGAAGGGCTCCTTTTTCCTCACAGCCCCTCTAGCATTTGTTGATTTCTTGATGACCTCCATTCTTTCTGGGGTGAGATGGAATCTCAGCATTGTTTTAATTTGCATTGTTCAAGTGAGCAAGGATGTTGAATTTTTTTTTCATATATTTATGTGTATTTCTTCCAAGAAGATTACATTCATTTCAGTGGTAAGGAAAAAAAGAAAAAAAGGAAAGGAATTGAAAGATGATAAATTAGATAGATAGATGACAGACAAGATAGCTGAGATAATTTCCATTAGTTCACTGAAAAAAAAAACATTTGGTGCTTATAAGGTTTGATTAATTGTGCATGCCTGTACCTGGTAATGTGAGCAACTACTTTAAAGAAAGCAAAATAAAATTTGGTAACCATTGTTAATTTCCTATCATCTTGTAATCAATTTTTTTTATCACTTTATTATTTTTTCTCTGTTTAAAATAACAAAATAATAACAATGGGGTGGGGGCTCCAAAATTCCATTCCTCTTCCCGAGTGTGGCTTTAGAATTTTCCCAAGTGAATTCTTAACTGAGACCTTAGTGCTAAGCAACAGTTAACTACACCACACAGCATGGACTCTGTGTTTAAGTTGAAAGGATCATGGAGGCTGAGCCATCCAAGCATTGGTACGATTTTCCCCATTATCTCTCTCTTATCTGAGTCAATATTTGGTGCCTGAACTTTTTATCCAGTTTCAGCTTAGTCAATTGTTCAGCTGTCAAGTCTGATCCTTGGGTGGTGATCAGAAAACATTAGCTATGACACTGGTGACAGTCGTACTACCCAACAGGTTTCCTGAGTGACACATTGGACAGTGACCATAATATCAACATGAACACGCTGACCTCTAGGAGAAGATAACTTCTAAGTAGTGACAATGGCTAGTCCCAACTACCAAAAGGGGATAACCCTCTTCTTGAGTTGGGAGAGCCGCGGGGTTGGGGATGAGGGACACAGAGCACATGCCATGTATGCTCGTCGGAGTAGCACTCACTGGTGAAAGGAGTAGACCTTGTCATTTGGGAAAACCAAGATGGTTCTACAAAATTCTGTGCTAAGTAAGCAACTAGGCACAGAAAGATAAATACCGCGTAATTTTCCTTATATGTAGCACATAAAACAACCCAGCCTGTGGAAACAGAGAGTGAAAGGGAGGGGGTGGGGGAAGGGATTGGGGACTTGTTAGTCAGAAGACATCAAGTTTCCTTTGAATAGAAATCAGCTTAAGAAATTTATTTTAAATCTTTATGGCTAAAGTTAAAAAATATACAATAAATCTGAAAATTAGTACTAAGAGTAGATTTCAGATATTTCTCATCATAATTAAATAAGTATGTCAGGTGATATATAAATTAAATAGCTCTAGCTGGGCGTGGTGGCGCACCCTTCTAATCGCAGCACTTGAGAGGCTGAGGCCAGAGGATCCATGTGAGTTCAAGACCTCCCTGGGCTACAAAAATGAGCTCAAGGCCAGCCTGAACTGCATAGTGAGACCCTGTTTCAAAAAGACCAAAATAAATAAATAAACACAAAATAAAAATAGATAAATAGCTCTGTAGATAGATAGTATATGGTTATTATCTATATATCTATCTATCTATATGTATATATATATATATATTTGTTATATGTACAATATACTATTTATAGTAAGTTTATGTGTCTTAGTTACTTTTTACTTATTGCTGGGACAAATACCTGACACCCAAAATGAAGGAAGGAAAGATTTATTTAGCTCACAGTTACTGGAGGTTTCAGTGCATAGTAGGCTGGATCTAAGGCAGAGAGGCCCAGGGGA
The DNA here is from genome assembly GCA_004027025.1 of Myocastor coypus. Taxonomy (NCBI): domain Eukaryota; kingdom Metazoa; phylum Chordata; class Mammalia; order Rodentia; family Myocastoridae; genus Myocastor; species Myocastor coypus. The sequence goes on from PVJA010011492.1 coordinate 15,166, forward strand.
GAGAGCAGCAGTTCATGTTGTCAGAACAGCAACAAAATGGTAAGAGTCAGCTGACCAACCAGGTCAGCAGAAAGCAACAGCACGACTCTCTCTGTCTCTATGTTCCTTCCAGGCTCTCTGCCTCAGCCTATCTACCTTAGGCCACACCCATAATCCCAGAAAGACTCAGACCCATAGTTCCATCAGTACTAAAACACATAATTCCAATGGATCATGAGTCAAGTCTCAAAATCTAGAAGTCCCCGCCCCATGATTGCATGAGGCTTTTGGGGAACAACTAGACATAAACCATAACATTATGCTATATACCATAAATGTGCACAATTTCTGCGTGCCATTTAAAAATACATTAAAAGGGTTGGTGACATAGCTCAGTGTATTAAAGTGGCTGCTTAGCCAAGCTTAGACAAGCACAGTGATCTTGGTCTGATGCTCTGTGCTATCTGCTGTGCCAACCCTGCCTGCAAGGTGAGCAGAGCTGGCCAGAGTTAGGGTCTGAGCTATGCAGTAATATCCAAGAACAATATGTAATTTATCTATTTTAAAGCAGGACTGGGGATTTAACCCAGGACCTTTAACAGTGAGACATATTCACCTCCTTTTAATTTTTTATTGTGAGACAGTCTCACCAAATGCTAAGGTGCCAAGCCTAGGCTCCAACTTGCAATCTGCATGTCTCAGGATCCCTGAGGAATGACGTGTGTGACTCTACGTCCAGGCACAAGTGTCATATTTGAGTCACCACTGGTTCTGGGAAAAGGAAGATGACGCTATGGTGTGCGTACAGGTGTCCACCCAGCTTCACGCAGTTGTGGGGCAGCGTCCAGCGTTTGTGATTGGTTGTCGTGGGTGTGGGTCCTGCAAGAGCCCTGGGGCAGGTAACCTGTAGTAAAGGCAAGCAGAGAGGCTATCTAGCTGCCTGACTTCCTGCTTCACCCTGTTGTCTTGCTTTTTGCCGTGTGCCACTCTGCCTGGGAGCCAACAGAGTATGGACCGAAACCTCCCTTCGCTGTCAGCTAAATAAACCTATCCTTCCGTAATTTTGGGCGTTGAATATTTTGTCCCAGAAATGAGAAGAGTAACTGAAACACAAGATATCCACTCTGATCCGAGACACTTTTTAATCCACACTGCTCTATTTTGTATGTAATACTGTTGGCTTCTCTTCATTGTGCTGAACTGACACCTACTCCTAAGGTTCCTGTTAGTTTAGGGCAGGAAGAATCTGCCTGTAAACTGCCCCTTTGTCTCCTCTCCTTGTGAACGTTAGCCTGTCCACTGAGCTAAGTTGTTGTCTCAGTGTGTGTAGGCTCATAAAAGGCAGGGACTTAATTCTCGGGTCCCAGAGGCTGGTTGTCCGCAGCATGTTGAGGACAGTCCTTTACCTGGTTGATGCTGACTTTTGATTGTGTCTGTGCAAGATAGGAGGACCACAAGTTGGTTCTCTGGCTTCTTTGGGTGGCGCTGAGGGGCACCAAATCTGCTTGAGAGGACTTCATCGTTGTGGCATAGGGAACTCCTCACGGTTCTAACTTATGACACTGGGGGCTAGAATTTCAGCTTCCGGATGGTGAGAGACACAGACCTTCAGTCTATTTTGGATGTTTGTCATGATTTAGATTAGTACAGAGGGCTGCCCTATAGTTCTGGGCTACAGAACCCAGCTATCAAGCAATAGAGCCAACACCAGAAGATTGCTTATGGGGTACATGTTGTCTTGTCTCTGTTTTACTTTCTTAGTTTTAATTTGATCCAAAGCTTGTTCACAAGTAGGGATAGTTTATTAATTCTCCTTGAATCTGAATAAAAGCAAAATAACATACAACGGTCCTTTCGCCAGATTATCTTTGCGATAATTATTTATACAGTGATCCTAGGTAGAGACAAAAAAGAAAATAAAAATGTTTTGACTTAATTTTCTGAATAGCATGTAGAATTATAATTTTTGATATCTCTGCCTGGGCTTCATTTTTTTTTTAGTTTCACATTTAAATTTCCTTTGTGGAAGTGTAGGAGTGAATTCTCAACTAATTATAATATATTGTTCCTATAGTAAAATTGTATGTGGGTTATTATTTTACCAAATCATAGACCAATCAATTTTTTTTGTCTTTATTTATGAATACATTTTATTTTTTTCTTTTGTATTTTTTGGCACAGGGTCTCACTATGCAGTTCAGGCTGGCCTTAAGCTTACTTTTGTAGGTGAGGTTAGTCTTGAACTTGCACCGATCCTCCTGCCTCAGCCTCCTAAGTGCTGGGATTACAGGCGTGTACCACCATGCCCGGCGCATTTAATATTTAGAACTAATGTAAAAGACCTATGATCAAACAAAGACCCAGGTGAAACTAATGTTACTTTTCTTTTTCTTATTGTTTAGTTCTTTATACACTTCAAATATTTGTGCAAGTACATTTAAACTAAAATTACCCATCGTTTCTCTGCCCAGAGGTGATCATTGCTGACATTTCTGTCCTTATGTTTCTCGGCTCCGTTTCAATTGATGGACATCAGACACAAACGCCCCACAGAAAGAGGCACAAACGCACTTCCTATTTTCAGACAGAAACTGACTAGTAGCAAGGTTGTGACTTAATTATACTAACCTCGTTGATGCCAATGGAAGGCAAAAATCAGATCCCATGCACTCACTTTATAAAAGTGAAAAGCCTTCTGAACGGGAGGTCTACAGAGTGATATCAGCCTGGGCATAAGCACTTGTGCAGTCTCCTGTGAGGCGGCATGGCTAGGACTCCTCTTCAGGATAGTCGACAGCTGCCCTCTGGCGGAGACCCAGCGAAGGCCCTACGGAGGAGAGAGAGGCAGCTCTGGCTGGGATGAACGCGTTTCCGGGAGCTGTGCGCACTGCACTTGGGAGAAGGGGCAGCTTGCTCTGGAAGACAAATTGCAGAGGTGCTGCCATTGCTCGAAAAAAAAAAAAAAAACAGTGCATGAGAGGGAGATCCGCCGCACGTGAGATAACTGGGAGAACACTAAATAAGAGCCTCATTTTTTTTTTTTTTTCTTCTTTTTTTGTCTTTTTGAGACAGGGTCTCACTATGCAGTTGAGGCTGGTCCTGAGCTCACTTTTGTAGCACAGGCTGGTCTCGAACTCACACCAATCCTCCTGCCTCAGCCTTCCGAGTGCTGGGATTACAGGCGTCAGACACCACACCCGGCTTAAGAGCCTCATTTTCTAACTTCTGCTTCTAAGTTGGGTCAGGACACCGGGACCTGGCCACGCCCTGCTGAAGTCTCTCCTGTGCACTCTGCCCGTCCCCTCACCACCCATGGCCTTATCTGTCGGAGGGCCACTCCTCCAAGTCACTCTAAATATTCTAAACATAATTCAAGGCTATCAGAAGGAAACAAAAGTGGTTCAAAATTCAACTGCTTTGGACATTTTTATTTTTTTTTAAATTGTCATCTTTTAAAAGATTTATATTGTTTTAAAATTTTTGAGATTTTAATAATGAGCATTGATAGACTTTGTCATGAATATTAATCTCCTTCCCCAAGTCATATGTGGAAATATTTACCCCAACTGTGCTACTGTGGGAAGCAGCACTCTTCAGGGGTGCCTTGGTTATGTAGGATTAATGCTTCTCTCAGAATACACGTTAGAACTTGCTCTTCCTCTTGTCCATCTTAGCATACAAGAAGTCAGCTGTCTCTGAACCACATCTACACTGTCCTAATCTTTAATTTCTTTCTCCCTGGAGTGGAGAAATAAGTGTGTTGTGTAGCAAATTATATCAGACAAAACTGACAAAGGTAGAGTCTGATTTATATATTTCGATAGCCTACAATATTTTAAAATTATGGCTTAGGTCGAAAATGGCCCCATGTGTACAGAGAGCAGTTTTTGGAAGACAGTTGGGTCCTGGAGGTGCTGTATTTACCAGATTGATGTGTCGCTGAGTTTGTAGCTGAAGGCAGGGTCAGGAGGGAAGGGCGCGTCAGAGGAAGAGGATTACTGGGGTAGAACAGGCAGAGGCATGCTCTGGTCCCTAGCTCTCCGCTCTGTGCCTCCCGGCTTCCTATTGCTCAGCTTTCTCTTTCAGGCCTCAGCACTATGCGATTTCTGCATTAGAGGAAGCTGGTCCTGGGTGCAAGCTTCTGAAACCTCGGGCTGGATTAACGGGCTCTGCTCTCAGAGTGACCCATTAGTATAACCAACAAAGTGGGCAGTTTAGCTTGTGCATTCATCAGACACAACTATTCTTTCGTTCCAGGCTCATGACCTCTACGACAGACACATGACAATCAGCTTTCCAAGTTCTCTTTTTACTGTACACGATACTGACTGCCATGATTTAGAGGGGAAAAGGTTTAACTCGGCTATGTCTAAGGAGATTCAGTCTATAGTTGACGACCTCCAAAGCAGAAACGCAATAGTGATGGAGGCCAGAAAGGAAAGGGGAAAAGTACCAGTGAGCAGGGGTAAGCGAGCAGGCACAGACCCTGTGTGCAACCTGAACACAGCGAAGTTCAGCCCGCTAGGGAGATCTCACAGCCGAAGGAGTTGACAACCAACACAGGGCCCCCTGATATGAAGATAGCATAAAGCTACCCATGTCCACTAGAGGGTGGGGCCATTATAAACTTACATGCAGTATGTAGAAATTCTGTTTTTTCTTCTGATAAAACAAAAGATACCCATATTCATTAAACATTGGGGCTGAGACACAAAAAATAAATTTGTGCGAGTCTTAAATGTCTTAGTCATACCACACCTGGCTTGGCATGTTAGCTTTTCCCGGCTGTGACTGAATACCAGAAACGGAAAGGAGAAAGAGGAGAAGAGGAAGGGAGAGGGAGAAGAAGGGAACGAGGAGGAGGAGGAGGGACAGTGCGCCAGGATATGTCTGTCCATTACATCCTTCCATGCTCAACTCCTCCCAAGTAGGGTGCTCCTCTTGAATTTCCTTTACCATCCAATAATCTACCGAGTTCTAAACCTGTCATTGAATTAATGCATTGAAAAGGTCACAATTCCTAGAATGCAGTCACGTCTCCAAAGCTCCACTTCTGAGCACTGACACACTGCCATCCAGGTCTTCAGTACATTGGCACTTGGAATGCATTCTGTATCCAGACTAGCAGAGTACACACGCTTTGTAGGGATGCACACATGCGATTAGCCTCAAAAGGAAACATATGAAAATAGGTCTATTGTCCTCATCATGTATAATTATCTTAAGATATAAATTTCAATGATGTTCTTTGTGAAGGATATTTCATAATTATAATTGAGCCATAGTCTATCACATATGCGATTTTCCTTCTCTCCCTATTCTATAAATAAATTTCTGCTTCTATCTTTATCCATAAATATTTTTTTTGTTTATCTGATTATTTTCCTTACAAAAATCCCCACAAGTGGGTGAAATAAATGTTATATATATATATATATATATATATGTATATATATATATATATATACATATATATATATATATTTTTTTTTTACAAATTTTGGTGCACAGTGATAAATTATTCATTATAAAGTTTGTACTAGGTAATATTGTCACTAATGGCATACATATAATTTCTTGGGATGTCTCTAATACCGAGTATCATCTTAAAAATAATGGCTTATTGGTGGAATAAAAATTGAGCTGTTACGTGAAATTCTTTTATTTGCACAGAAGTTGAGCACTAAGAAATATTTTCACTGTCCAGGCACATTTTTCTTTTGTGTACCCCATTTCCCTATTTTCCTACCAGTTCATTCATCTTCTTCTATGTAAGTGCATTTTATATTAGGAATAACGATGCTCTGTGTGTTAGTTACGGTGTACCAGTTTCCTCCTAGTGAGTACTTTTCAGATTTTGCTCTTGGAAGCTATTGTTGCATAAACATTTTAAATTTTCATGTGATCAAGCCCATCAATCTTCTACTTTCCTTTCCTTCTGTGCCTGGGAAGGCATCCCGCACTCTGAGACAGATACTTATTTATTTGAAACAGCACATAAAACACCAATTTGCAGCTGTTGCTATTTTTAGTGATGCCATCCTGAGAAGTGTTACATACCTTGTGACTAAGGTGTCCGCAGGAAAGTGGGGGAAAATCTTTGAGGAGCCAGGCGCTGAGGTACAGAGTATGCAAAGACATTCACTTCTGATTAAGCTTTGATGGCTTTCCTTTATCCTACTAGTTATGAATGCCAAGACTAATGACAGGAAGGGGAACAAATCACACTGAGTGACTGTCCTCGGGCAAGGATGGGAGGACCCGTGGCATCGGAGCCTATGCTGGCCTCTGCCAGGACCAGCCCCTTTATAGAACCATCGCTTACAGGGATCTTGGCTGGATGTCCCTGTTGCCCAGTACTTCCCTCCTCCCTGGCAAGGCTGGGAGGAGACAGAGGTTCAAGGCAGAGCCTGAGTCCTAACTGCTTGTTGTGAGAGAAAACGTCACCTTTCTGTGCTTCTGTCTGTCTGCACCTACCATTTGCTGTCAGGCTTTCTCCAATCAGAAACAAAACAAAAGAACATGCGTAGATGTTTCATTCACAATGAGGCACAGTGCGCACTGAGCTTTCGTGTGATGCAAGGACAATCCTATAGAAATTAAATACAAGGGATCAGCTAGCAGGATCTGGGTGGTCTGAATGCTCTGGAATCTGAGTCCTTAGCAGACGCAACACGCATTTTCCAGCGAGGCTGGCCAGATCACCTGGGCCAACCCTGCAGGCATTGCTGAGATAAGTGCCGGCGCTTGGCATTCCTGGTCAGGGTTTGTACTATGAGAGTTACACTTAGGAGTTTACACATAATCATCATTAAAGAAAATGAGAACTGGAAGCTAGATCAATTCTAAAGAACAAAACATCATTTTTAATTTTCCTTTCATGGCTTTGTTCTTTGCACATTATCCAACTGAAGCTCACTCTACTGTGAGACTGAGAGAGGCTCTGGCGCTCTGACTGGCGCTCTGACTGGCGCTCTGACTGGTTCTCTGACTGACGCTCTGACTGGTGCTCTGATTGGCTTTCCTTCTTTCATGTGTTGCTTTGTTTAGGAATAAGCCACAAGCCTAAGGCTTCCTGGAGGCATGTATTGCTTTTTTTTTAATTGGGGATTGAACTCAGGACCTTGTACTTGCCTATCAGGCATGAATACTGCAGAGCCATCTCCCCACCCCTTTGCCTACAGGATGTGAAAGGACATGGGTAAATAACTGTCACCATTCATGAAACTGATGATAAGCATCAGAGCTGTTCTTTGTACACATGTACCAGTCCATTTCAATAGGGAGAAGAGGAGAAATGCTTCTTGAAATTAAAGAATATGATTGGGTGGTTCTGGCTTAAAGATGAGCCACACCACGAGGCTCCAAAAAAGGCATCTAAAGGCAGGGGCGGTTGCCCTTCCACAGATGGGTGCTGCTGGGTGAGCCTTCCTGCAGCTGCTGGCACTGCTGTGGGTGAGGCAGCTGTCTCGGCACACAGTGGGGATTCATCCCTGGGTTCCTCATGGTTCTCTTGACTTCAGATTCTAACCCTTACTGTGGTACAGGGCAGGGTCTTGAGTGATGAAGAGTTCAGAAACAACCAATGGAAGATTAGGCATATTCTGGGCACCAAAGGGTAGACTCCTGTCTTTTGCTTTGGAGGAATAATAACTGAAAAGAGAAAAGTGAGACGTGTAACTACATGATTTATCACATATGCAGACTTGACCCAAGGAGTGGGAGAAACTCTAGGCAAGTAAAACCCATAAGCTGTAGAGTAAGACACACTTTTAAAAATTGTTGTGCATGCATGAGACATTTTGTAAAATGGACCACGTACCATAGGTCATGCTTAAGTATATGTAAGAACAAAGAAATATTACTGGACACAGGGCAAATTGAAAATTAAGTAAAAATGAAACCACAAAAGCCACGTAAACATATAGAAATGAAATAAAACCTTCCTCAGCAATGGGTTACAAAAGAAATTAAACAATATCTACCATCCAAAAATCAGGCATAACTTATCAGAATTTGTGGGATGCAAGGAAAGCCCTTCTCAGTGTGAAGCTTATAGCAGGGAAGGGACATATTAGGAAAACAGAATGTGAACAAATAAATGCCCTAATGTAGCGCCTCAAGCTTCTATGAAAAGGAGAGCAGACCAGTGCTAAAGTCCAAAGATTGTAAGAAATTATAAAGATTAGAGCAGAAATTACTGCCATTGAAACGAATAAAACAACACAAAGAATTAATGAATCCCAGCCCAGATTCTTTGAATGACTAAATAAAACAAATAAACCCTAACCAACCTTATTAAAAAGAGTAGAGAAAAAAACTCAAATTCAAGCAATTAGGGACGAAAAGGGAGAAATTGCTACAAATACTATAGAAATACAGATGACCATCGACAGTTATTTTGAAAATCCTTACTCTCACAGAATTAAAGACATCGAAGAAGTGGACAGAATCCTAGATAGGCACAAATTACCACAACTGAATCAAGAAGATATACAAAGTCTGAATAAGCCACTATCAGCCAATTAAACTGAAAATGTACTAAAAAATTACCACAGAGAAAATCCCAGGTCCTGATTGATTCAGAGCTGAATTCTACAACAAAAATTTACAGATTCAATCCCAATACTGCTCAAAGGAAGCAATATTTCCAAAATCATTCATGTTGGAAAGTATTACATTGATACCAAAACTGGAGAAAGATTTAGTCAAAAAGGGAATTACAGACCAACATCCTTCAAGAACATAAATGCAAAAATCCTTAATTAAATATAAACAAATAGTGTACAGCAAATCTCAAGATTATACACCATGACCAGGCAGGATTCATCTGAGGGATGCAAGTCAGACTCAACATATGCAGAACCTATAAATGTAATGCACTATGTTAACAGAGCCCAATACAACAACATGACACATGCCCATCTCAACCGATGCAGAAAGGACTTTTGAAAGGTCCAGCACTCATGCATGATCAAAGCCCTAAAAAGAATTGGAATAGATGACATACATCTCAATCTGATAAAAGCCATCTATGACAAAACAACAGTCAACGTAATTCTAAATGGGGAAAATTTGAAAGCTTTTACTCTTAAATCAGGCACAACACAAAGATGTGCCTTTATCATCACTTCTGTTCAATATGATTCTGGAATAATTAGCTAAAGCCTTCAGACAAGAGAGAAAAATAAAAAGAATAAGAACAGGTTAAGAAGTTAAACCTTGATTATTTGCAGAGGACATGATACTTTACTTGGAAGACCCAAAAAACTCCACTGAGAAGCTTCTATAATTAATAAATAAAGCAGTAGCATAGCAGGATACAAAGTCAATATCCCAAAACTAGCAGCATTCCTCTACACAGATAAAAAAAACTCACTGATAGAAGCACTATCCTTCACAACACCTTCCAAATAAGTGAAACTTAGGAATTCACCCAGTAAAAGAAGGAAAAGATCTATACAATGAAAATTACAACTCTCCAAAAAAGGAGATCAAAGACGATTTCGCAAAATGGAAACATGTTCTATGCTCCTAGATAGTAAGAACCAACACTGTGAATATGGCGATATTCCCAAGTTGTCATGCAGATTTGATTCTGATCCCTAGCAAAATACCATCAAAGCACCTTACAGAGCTAGACAGAACATTCTTAAAATTTATTTGGAACCAGAAAATACTTAGAATAGCAAAGGCAATCCTGGGCAACAAAGGCAAGGCAGGAAATCGTACAGTCCCATGACTTGAAGTTATACAACAAAGTTACTATGATAAAATCGGTAGGGTAATGGCAAAAGCAAACAACAATAACAAAAAAGAGGCCCAGGTATCAATGGAAGATACTAGCAGTATAAAATGCAACTACAAACACACTCAGCCATCTTGTCTTTCACAAAGTGGGAAAACTTGATCCATGAAGGAAAGATAGCCCCTTTAACAAGTGGTGTTGGAGTAACTCGCTCTCTACATGCTGAAAACTGAAACTGGACCAGGTCTATCACAGTGTACTAAACTAAAGCCCAAATTAATTAAAGATCTAAACATTAAAACAGAAGCACCAAATCTCCTGGAAGAGAAACTAAGTGGAAATTCTGAAGATATAGCATAAGGTGTTCAGCCCATGAACAGAAACCAAACAGCACAGAAAATACTGTAAGGAATCAACAGCTGGGTTGTTCTCTTATTGAGAAGATTCTGTATGTGAGAAGAAGTCACAAACAGAGTAAGAAGATAATGCACAAATTGGAAAAAAAATTTAACCAATATTCACCCAAACAAAAGACTTCTATGTAGGATATATATACAGAACTAAAAAAAAAAAAAAAAAAAAAAAAAAAAAAAAAAAAAAAAAAAAAAAAAAAAAAAAAAAAAAAAAAAAAAAAAAAAAAAAAAAAAAAAAAAAAAAAAAAAAAAAAAAAAAAAAAAAAAAAAAAAAAAAAAAAAAAAAAAAAAAAAAAAAAAAAAAAAAAAAAAAAAAAAAAAAAAAAAAAAAATTAAGCCCTCAAATTTCAAAAATCCAGTCGAAAAATGGGCATCTGAGATGAACTTCTCAGAAGAAGAAATGTAAGTGGCAAATAAACACATGAAAAAATGCTCCACATCATTGGCCATTTATAAAATGCAAATTAAAACAACACTGAGATACAATCTTTCCCCAAAGCAATGGCTATCATAAACAAACCAACTAATAATATATGCTGGAGAGGATGCAGAGAAAAAAAAGAACCATTTCCCAGTGCTGGTGGGAATGTAGAATGGCATAACCACTACGGAATTCAGTGCAGCGATGCCTCGAAAAACTAGGACTGTAAATCCCATTCAACCAGCTAGGCCCCTTCCGGATATTTTCGAAAATAACTGAAAACATTATACCATAGTGATATAGCTGCACTCATGTTTATAGCAGCACAAGTAGTCATAAGCAAATCTTGGAAACAACAAAAATGCCCATCACCTGAGGAATGGATAAAAAAAAAAGATGTGACATTTTTATGTAACAGAGTATTACTCAGCTATAAAGAAAGACAGACTCGAAGCATGTATGTGTAAGTGGATGCAACTAGAGGTTATACTCATAAGTGAAGTAAGTCAGGTCCAATATGGAAAGATCGTTGCCCCCTAGAATAAGACGAGAAAGAAGAAATAAAACATGCAACATTTAATAGATGTAGTAAAACAGGGAGAAATTGTAGTTAAGGATTAAGCAACAAAGATGAGCAAAATGAGACAGGGTCAGAAGAAAGGAAGGGAGGAGGCCATGTAGTCTTCTTGAGATGAGCAGAGCCTCCCCAGGGTGACCCTGGGCCTGGCGTGAGTGTGGGACCTTCAGCCTGCTTGGCATGCCCATGCTCCAGAACTCTCCCTATCCAGACCCCAGGTCTGGGGGGTGAAAGAACTTCCATACACTCGCCAGAACCTCCTCCATGAAACAGGCCTCCTGTGGAATCCTGTAGCAAAACTCTCTGTAGAGAATCTGGGGCCAGACCCACCCAACTAATCCAGGAGGAGAACATCTTGCTAGAAGGGAATAGCAGGTTCACCACATGGACTGCAGCATAAAGAAGCTGAGCACAGCAGCCATACCCAGCCAGGCACATCTGAACGAGTTCAAACTTGTTACAGCCAGACCTGGCAAGCTGAGACATTTTGGTAGACACAGATCTAGGAAGGTGTCTTCTACTTCTCTTGATCTACAGAGGAGGCAATAGGTAAATGGGTCTGCCCAGAAGACCTCAGGTACATCAAGGGGAGGTGATCAGACATAACTTAGGGGAACTAAATTAAATATAAATTCCAAATTTAACATCTGCCTGGCTACACAGACATAATGTTTGCTCTTACTATATAAAACACAAACCCATTAGTTACAAAAGTTTGTCAACTGACAGTTATCAGTACCTATTATTAGTGTTGCTAACTGTAGTTCCATAAGTACAAATCTATAACTGCCTTAACTATATAATCTCTCTTGAGTAAAAAAAAAAAAAAGTAGGTGCTAAGGGCATAACTGGACCGAAGCTCCACAATGAAGTCACAGGACAGTGCTAGGTAAAATGGCAAAAGCAAGGAGCAAAATGCAACCTCAGTCCCCCAGCCCACCCAGAACAAATCCAGGAGATACTAACATGGAAGAAAAGGGAAATCATACAGTTGAAATCTGTGAATTAACAGTACCTGAAGTAAAGAAACAACTGAAGAAAGGTATAGAGGAAATCAGATCAGAAATAACCTCTGCAATAAAATTTTAAAAAATGAAAAAGAAATTTCTGAATTAGTAGCATCTGAAGTAAGGCAACAACTGCAGAAAGATAGAGAGGAAATCAGACCAAAAAGAATCTCTGAAGTTAAAAAAGAAAGGATAACTATAATGAAAGAATTAACAATTGCTTCTAAAGAATACACTAATACAAAATTAGAGGAGATTAGAAAAAGGATGAGTTCTTTGAATGAGCCAAAAACGGAAAGAAATAGATCACATGAAACCGACTCAAAGAGCTACACAGGAACTTAAGATCTCAATCAGAAGCTGGTAAAAGTACTTGAATGAAAGTGAAGATACGGTTTCAGATCTTGAAGACATGGTTTCAGCTAGTGAAAAGTTTGGGAAGGATCTCTTAAAAACACCTAGGATGCAGGAAAAAATAATTCAACTTCTGCAAGATGATGCAAAGATGAATAACTTAAGACTAATAGACATCAATGAGAAAGAAAGATTCAATACAAATGATATAAAAATAATTTGGACAAAAGTAATAGCAGAAAACTTCCCAAATATGGGGAAACATCTGGCACTCAGGTAACTGAAGCATCGAGAACTCCGAATAAAATCAACCCAATTAAAAACACACCCAGACATATAATAGTCAAGATCCCAGAAATCCAGCCCAAGAACAATATATTAAAAGCCACCAGAGAAAAGAAACAAATTATTTTTAAAGGAAAGCCCATCAGCATAATGGCAGATTTCTCTTCGCAAACCATGAAGTTAAGAAGAGCATGGAGCAGAGTACTTCAAGTTCTCCATGAAAACAGATTCCAGCCTGGACTGCTATACCCGGCAAAACCTTCAAGTTGGATGGAGAAGTGAAAGAATTTCATGACAAAGAATAACTAAAGGGTTTCGTGATGACAAAGCTAAGCCTAAACACACAACTTACAGATATTCCAAACAGGAATCAAAATGACAAGAACTCCATGAATGGGAATGGAAAGAACTAGCAGAATAGGAAAAAACAATTAAGCACATGAGAGGAGGGGTAAACAATAGCAGGTAAATCACATGTGAATCACAGGTCAGTACATCTTAATTAACCCTCAATATGAATGGACTCAATTCACCAATTAAAAGAAATAGACTGGCACAGTGAATTAGGGAGCAAAATCCAAAAATATGCTGTGTAGAAGAAACACACTTGACTCATAAATTCACAGGCTACACTAAACTAAAGCCAAAATAGATTAAAGATCTAAGCTTTAAAAAGAAACCCTAAATCTCCTGGACGAGAAAGTAGGAGCAAATCTGAAAGACATCGATGTAGGCAAATGGTACATGAACAAAGATCAAACTGCATGGGTAACGCTGGAAAGAATTAACAACTGGGACCTCCTCTTGTTGAGAAGTTATTGGATGTCAGAAGAAATTACTAACAAAGTGAAAGCCGGGTGTGGTGGCTCACGCCTGTAATCCCAGCACTTGGGAGGCTGAGGCAGGAGGATCGGTGCGAGTTCGAGACCAGCCTGGGCTACAAAAGTGAGTTCAAGGCCAGCCTGAACTGCATAGTGAGACCCTGTCTCAAAAAGGCAAAAAAAAAAAAAAAAAAAGTGAAAAGGTAGACCACAAATTTGAAAAAAAAGCTTAACTAATAATCACTCAGAAAAAGTTCTTCTCTCTAGAATTTATAAGAACTAGTAAATATTAGGGCCCCAAAATTCAAAGACCCAATCCAGAAATGGGCAGCCGAGATGAACATATGCTTCTCAAAGGAAGAAATACTAGAAGCTAAGAAATACATGACAAAATGCTTCATATTACTTGTCATGAGTGAAATGCAAGTTACCCCTTAGATATTATCTCACCCCAGAAAGAATGGCTATCATCAAGAAATCAACCAACAATAAATGTTGGAGAAGCTGTGGGGAAAAAGGAACACTTTCTACTACTGTGTGGAGCGCACACTGGTGCAACCATTATGCAAATCAGTGTGGAGACTGGAGATCCCATTCAGTCCAGCTATCCATTCCTCTTTTGGAAATTCTCCCAAAAGAACTGAAAACATCATATCGTAGTGACGTAGTGACATTTGTGCACCTATGGTTATAGCAGTACAATTAGTGGTAGCCAAATCTTGGAAACAAGCAAAATGTCCATCTCCTGAAGAATAGATTTAAAAAGATATGGTGTTTTTATACAATGGAGTATTACTCAGCTATAAAGAACAATAAACTTGAAGCCTTCATATATAATTGATGCAACATGAAGACATACTCATAAGTGAAATATACCAGATCCACATATGTAAGTATCATACAGTCTCCCTAGTGTAAGAACTCAAAAGATGAAATAAAAGTGGAATGGTATAACACAGTTAAATGGAAAGTGAGAAGTTAAGGTTTAAACAATGAAGAGAGACAAGGAGATAAGTTAGGAAACATAGCAGAGGCAAAACCATACATTTATGTACACAAAATGGTTAAGACAATGGTCATAAGAATCTACATCAGGTTTTAAAACTAGCAGTTAATTGGTAGCATTCTCACCCTGACTAACTTTATATGCTGATATCTGTGAACTAAGCAATTACGCTGAGGATAGCAATGTGCAATACATAAGCCATGCTGGGAATACCTATCATTCTGGTCTTCTAAATGCATACTGCTTCTGATGTCAGATTAATCATTGCTGTACTCTCAAGTAAATGTTTTTTCAAAGGTAATAAAAGTGAATAAGAGACAAGAAAAAATTCTATAGGATTGTCCTGCTACAATTTTGTATATGGTTAGAATTCTGCATTTCTGAGGTACTGGGGCTCAAACTTGAGACCTTGTGCTTGCCAGGCAAGTGCTTATACTGGTGCACTATCTCCCCAGTCAGATTTCTAAATTTCTTTGTAAAATTTTATAGTTATTTTTTATCACATTCTACATGGATTTATTAGAATATCAATAATTGATGGAACATACCAGTTCCATGTTATGTATAAGGTGCTTGATATTCAGAATGACAGTGATATTAAGCTCAAGTGCCTTTGTTGTACAGTAATAACATCATTAAGCTTCTCTTCTGGAGGGTTAACAATTTAAGTTTGCAGACCAAAGAATTACAGAAAAAGAAGGACAACAGGATAGCCAATATTTTGGCCCTAGCCTTTCAAGGTCAGTGAGGACTTAGGACACAAGAGAATCTGTACTGTGGCATCCTATGACTCAGTGGTATCCTCAGTTTTCTGTTCACGTAGATTATAGGGCTACAGAGGAAGTGGATCCATGACGTATAGTGTAGCTAAGGAGAGTCACCTAGACAGAAAACATTCTCTCAGGTTTTCACAGAGAGCAAATTGGTCAAGTAGTAGTCGTAAGTCATCCAGAAGGCTGACACTGACAAACGATCTACCAAGTGCTGTACTTGGTACTTGGTTTCAAGGTAAATCCTGAGGGGATTTGACTGATCTAGTCAGATACAAAAGTTACATTTTTTATTATATAGGTCATGCCTTATATTGGTCTTAAGCATCCTGCAAAAAAGTCTAACCACAAAGTATAAAATATAAAGCCATATTAATATGCTGCACTGCACAAGGCTGAAGTCAACAGCTTCCAGCATTGCCAGTTCTGTTGATAACCCACTCCTATTACGGACAATAGGACTATATGTACAGTTATTTTTTTCTTAGTTCAATAAGAAGCAAGTTTTATCCTTATAGAGTTTAGAAAAGATATCATGTCTGCATCTTGTACTCAGAACAACTACCATAAGGACAACTGTATGTGATGTATTAATTATTGTAACTGTCTTACTAACCTGTTTTGAAACTGTCTCGTTGTTATTTCTTTCTCATGAAAATGAATAAAATTAAAAAGAAACATGTAGCATATATACAGGATAATTGAGGTGATTATACTGATTCAGATTTTTTTTTTTTTTGTATGTTAACGAAGTGTTTACAGGGTATTCAGGGTCTCACTACTAGATCAGACTCATAGTGATCCTCCTGTTTACAGCTTCCCAAGAGCTGGGATTATAGGTGTGTGCCACCATGACCAGTCTCAATTGCCACCTCAGTGTGCCCCATGGAGCAAGGCTGGCACAGCAGGCCTGAAGGGTGCATTAGCTTTTTGGAAATAGCAGTTATGTGTAGAATTTTCACCTTGACTAACTGATATCTGCAATCTAAGCAATGATATCAAGGACCGCAATGTGTAATATAAAAACCACACTTGTATACCGGTCAGCTTGGTCTTCTAAATTTGTACTGCTTCTCAAGTCTTTTTCTCCTTATTATGCTATCATTAAAATATTTTTAAAGTAAAGAAAGAACAAAGAGAATAAAAAAATCAAGGTTTCTTGAAAGCAAGCATTGATATTCAATCATTTGTACAATCTTATATATCTGTTAACCTGAGCAACAGGTTTGATAATAAAAATTGATACAGAATAACCATTCTTCATTAGCTATTCTTATTTTAAAAATTTGTAACATATGTATTATTGTCTTTGTTTCTGCTATTTATTTTTGCTTTTGTTTTTACTCTTTAAAATAAAATAAAACAAAGTTAAGAAGACTAGTATGCCTAATTTAGGTCCTTCCTTTTTATCTTTTCATTTTTCTCTGTCTCAAAACTTCCATGGTCCTCCTTGTTCTTTCTTCATGGAAGAGCCAAGTAGACCGCTGGAACTTCCTGTTTAAGTCTGCTTTCATTTACGTGAAGATCATTTGCTATGATGTCACCACCGTAATGAAGACTTTATTACCTGGGCCAGTCCTAGATGATACTTTGTGGCCCACTATCCTTGGTCTATTGCAGTTGCTGATGTGGCCTGCGGAGTAGAAGCAGTTTCCTAATTATCTGTGTTTTCTCTTTCTCCTTCCCCGCTTCTCTGATACACTGTCACTGCACAATTATTTCTCTCAAGTCTTACACTTTAATGCCTTCTTTGTCTACTGTAGAGTTCGAACCAAGATTCCTCAGACTTCACTGTACACTGGACTCATTTGCCTGGACTGCAGGTGAACCCCAAGGTTGAGTGGGTTTTTGAAAATTTTTCCAAGTGATTTAAAGAGATGGTGGGTCTTGAAAACGAGAAAAGGTCCAGGAGACTGAGTACAAAGGGAGAGGAGAAGAAGAGGTGAAAGGAAAATGAGTAGAATAAAATGGGCTTTTTTTTTTTTTTTTTTTTTTTTTTTTTGTCTTTTTAAGACAGGGTCTCGCTATGCAGTTGAGGCTGGTCCTGAGCTCACTTTTGTAGCCCAGGCTGGTCTCGAACTCGCACCAATCCTCCTGCCTCAGCCTCCCGAGTGCTGGGATTACAGGCGTGAGCCACCACGCCCGGCGCTAAAATGAGCTATCTTGAGACAGCTGAGAACCTCAATGAACAGGAAATTTACATGTCACAAACATGAGATGAAACTGATACCGTCAACCAGATTGAAAATAGGCAAAGGGGACTTAGAGGTGTGGTGGGAGAAACAAGGAAGGAGGTTAGAAAGGCGGCGGCAGCCTTTAGATCCACTGGACCAAAGACTCGCTGCTCTAAATGAGTCCTTTCTGTCAGCATCAGGGATAACACCTGGATAGAGACACAGTCTCGAGCTTTACCCATCAACCTGTTGAATCCAAACGTGCAGTTTTAGAACACAGAGTCCTTGAATGCGTATACATACCAAATTTGAACAGAAACTGATGAGCTGTAGTCAACAGTTGCTGTCATCATGAACCGACCATCACTGTGAGTACACTGAGGGTCACATAAAGTTAGGGCTATTCAGCGTGTCCCGATGCGAGCAAATGAACATCAGAGGCACACTGAGGCCGTCAGCTAAGAGTGAGCGAGGGAGGCTCCTTATAAGATGTGGGCTGTGCCTGCTGATTTCAAAATGGTGGCCTACTTTAACCATCTGCAGTTAAAGAGAAAAAGAGCCAAGCTGTAAACACAAAACTGCCCCCTAGTTTTTCCTGAAGCAGCCAATTGGAGCCCGTCTCTGTTTTCTTAGAGAGGAAAAGCGCGTTGACGAGCTCTATGCAGTTCTTTGGGTGTGTCAGGAAACAGAAGTTCCTGGACCATAAGAAGAGCGGAACTTTACAGGATGTCTCAAAAGGGCACCCGTACGAGCTTGTTGACTGATGCTTTCTACATGTAACAAGGTTTCTATGTAGTTTTCTTTTCAGCACTAACATTAAATGCTACTTTACATACCTGTCCTGGATGAAAACACGGGGGCTCAAAGGGACATTGGCAGTGTAGGTGGGCTGGACCAGTTAGAGGCTGCGTGGCACATCCCAGAGTCAAAGGCAATGATGTAACAGCAACTTGGCGTGAGCAGGAGTCTTTAGGACTAGAGGCCATTTGCATGTGAGACTCATTCCTTTCTTGCCACTGAGGAAGACTACCAGATACAGTTTCCCAAAGATGATGGCGTTTGTGAGCTTAGAGCCCAAGAACCAGAATCATGTGGAGACTGTTCAGTGGCAGTTCTGATGGCCTCAGGAGACCTCTGTGGAACACGACATAGTGGTGTGGCTGGCCACAAGAGGCAGCTAGCTATCCTCTGGCCCTCAGCTCTTCTTTCTAGTGGGGACAAGAGGATAGGAGGGGGAGTGCCCGTTTCCATGACAACATAGATGTTACTTAGAACAAGTCTGGAACTTTAGGCGGTTTCCCCCAAGTTTCCTACAAGACAAAAGGATTCCACATTTGCTGAAGAGTCCCTGTTAGAAGTAAGGGTTGACCACACCACAACAACCTGTGGGCTGCCAGTGTTGGGCCCTTTAAAGGAAGTGCACAGTGAGGGTATAGAGGACCCAACAAGTCATGCCCTAAACAACGGCACTGACCTTGGTTGACAGCTTGAAATGAAAGACACTAGGAAGTCTTTAAAAACTAATTTTCTTATATCCTTTTTTTGGGGGGGTCCTTTTCATTTATTTTAGACAGGCTATCCCTGTAAGCCCTGGTTGGTCTTGAACTAACAATCTTTCTGCCTCAGCTTCCGAAGAGCTAGGGCCACCAGCCTGAGTCACCACTTGGTTCCCGTCTCCTTTTAAGCTTATCTTGTTCTTTGTTCTCCTCAGTGGGAATCATAGAAACCACAGTTCCCTCTTCCCCAAAGTGGAGCATAGAAACCTTCGTCTTTCTCCTTGAAAGCCACATGTAAATCCCAGGGTTATGATTCTAATTCTCCTTTGTTGTAATGTTGCATATCAGTGTCCAAAGAAACGACAAGAAGACCTGATGAAGGTAGCTCAGAGGACTCACTGAGATTCGACCTTCAGTGAGCCCAGAACCCCTGAAGCAAATCAGCTTTATACTGGATAGTGAGCGTTGTCTTGTACGTAATCATTAAAGTAAAGGAAGACCACGTGCTTAGTCACGGACATGACCACGAGCTCTATGAACTTCCATCCCTTCCCTATCTTCAGTTTACACAGGGGTCAACCACTAGCATTCCAAGCAAGGGAGACAGCAACAACCAAAGAGCCCACAGGGGAGGCTGCTATCCTTCACACGGAGTCCCAGCTTTCCTGGATTGTCAGCAACAGACCACAGCTGTCCCTGGGCCCTCTTCACTGTACTCCGTATCCCCAAATGCCAGCCAGACTGCACTTCTTCACCTTTGTGTGGAAGAGCTAATCATAAACTCTCGCTTACCCTGTCTGATTGTGGCGAGATCATAACATTCTCCTGCTAGAAGTCATCCTGTCCTACGTCCGGGAGGAAGGAATGTACAGTCGTCTGTGCTTCCTCTCACTACAGTACCATTATGTCCCACATGACTGTTCTTTCCTGATGGAATCCAGGATTAGAAACGGGCAACGTTCTTCAGGTCTTTGGGTCTTTATTTCCGAAGGATTTCCTGTCACATAAAATTTAAAATTAAATCCATGCCATGCTTCTTTTCCTGTTAACCTGTCTTGTTGCGTGGGTTTGCTGGCCAGGTCCCATCTGAAGCATGGTACCTCTTACCCTTGTAGAAGCCTGGGTCTAGGCTAACACATTGAGCACAGCAGCAGGCCAGCCAAACAGCCTCTTTCTCCTGGGGACTGCAGCCTCCATGATCAGTGGGCATGTGCAGGTCCAGTATGCGACTCCCTTTGGTCATGGAAATTAGCTCTGCTCTTTCCCTCAGTAGCAAAACGAAATGGATACCCAAGCTGAACCAAAGGCGTCTCAAATGAGAAGCTACTGGCTGTAGACAAGCCGTCTTCCAGTCCAGCGCCAGCTTCACTCGCATGGTGGCTTGCACCTCTAGTCTACAAGAGACACTTTCAGCTGCCACCATTCGCATAGCACAAGTTCCCATGCCACTCCTGAATCAGCTCACAGGATCGCTGACTGTGAGGTCGCGCACACAGCTCCCTATGACACCACAGAACCTTGCCTGCACTTCCAGCCAAGAACGCTGCTGGCAGCTGGCATCCGCAGGCAAGGCTGCGGCTGATGCCCTCAGTTAGCCCCACACCCACCCAGGCATAGCTCAGTCCTTGGCAAGCACTTGCAAAACAGTTCAAAGCTGGGTGCTTTTCTTTCCTCATTTTTAAATGTATATATATAGAATTACATGAAACATACATAAAGGAAACAATAAAATTTGAGATATGAATCAGATAGATGGCTTACCCACCCTGTAAGCTCTCTGAAAATCTAGCATGGAAGTTCAATGATGTACCTCATAAGAGTTAATATAAAATGTATTATAATTATATTCATGTGCGTTTTCCCTCATTCAGTTTACTACTATGGTATTAAATCAAAGCTGTTTTATCACAGTGATGACAATAGCAAAGTTTTTAAATTATTATCTTTAATGAATAGGAAATAGTAAAAAGCATTATTATTATTTTATTTATTTATTTATTTATTTATTTATTTATTTTTGTCTTTTTGAGACAGGGTCTCACTATGCAGTTGAGGCTGGTCCTGAGCTCACTTTTGTAGCCCAGGCTGGTCCCGAACTCGCTGCGATCCTCCTGCCTCAGCCTCCCGAGTGAGTGCTGGGATTACAGGCGTGAGCCACCACGCCTGGCTGTAAAAAAGCATTATGAATGGTACCAATTTTTATTAAGCCACACTGCGTGGCCCAGAACGCTGCTACACTCGTTTCTCTGGCCCGGCATTTTATGTTTGTTTGTTGTTGGCCTCTAGGTGGGGCCAGAGTCCCAGAAACTCTTCTAGTTAGCGTTGATCTGTAGGCTTGAGGACGCCGTCAGCTTAGGACCCCGTGGAAACCATGGCCTGCGGTAAAATGTTGCAACAGTGGCCAGCGTCTCCACCAGGCCTTTCCTGACTCACTGGAGGACCACCCTGGGTCCCTGCCCACGCTTTGGTGGATTTCACTAATTCTTATCTTCTTCCTCACTAGGATAACATATGATGGCAGAAGTCTAGGTTCACTTCTGAATGTCTCCTGTGACCTTTCGGTGGTGCTCCGCACTAACGTCTTCATGGTGGACCAATTTGCTGTACTGGAACGTTTTTTCAATCTGTTTTTACCAGAATCTGTAGGACACTGAGTATTCATTTTCTTCCTGGTTATTCTTTTTTTTTTTTTTTTTTTTTTAAATTAAAACTCCCTTGTTTTTAAGGATGGCCTACAAATCCCATGGAATCCCAAGATCAGAGACTTAGAGAGGATTTTAACTATGTTGTTAGATGACTAATTTTCCTGTATTGGAAAAAAAGATTCTGCACATGACAAGGTACAGCTGCCTCTGACAGTGGCATTTGGGATGTCACACTTGGAATTCGCTTTGCAGTGCCCACGTTCGTGATTCCAGTCACCAGCGTGGCCCTGCCAGGGCTGTGATCCTTTGGGAGGCCTTTCACGTCACTGTGACAAAATTTTACCGCGTTGAAGCAAACAGCTTCCACCCGCCGGCTGGCTGGGAGGCACGAGTAGGTTCACCCATGCAAACGGTTGGGAACGCCGCCTGGTTTAAGTCAGCGCGGCTCCATGCATCCCTTAAATACATGTGTGCTGGCGCCCGCTAAATTTCAGTTCCTGCTCTGTGGATTACTAAAAACAAACAGACGCACACGTGTTAGACATGGTGTTGACAGTGTTTATGAACAATGATAAAGTAGCTAAAGGGGAGAGGAAAGAGAGTGTAAGTCAAAAGAGCAGTTCTCCAGAGAAACAGAACCCTGTGTGACCACACATGTTTTGTCAGTGTGAGTGTGTGTGTGCGTGTCTGTGTGAACACCAGCAGTCTGACCTGCTCATGAATGTCCAGAAGCTCACTGACACCACTCTGAGCACCTCTGGTCATTGCAGAGACCAAAGCCAACCTGTATTAATCTCATGTCTCCGTAAGTTTAGCACCACCTACTCACACAAAGTCTTTCTTTTCCTGAGTACACGGTTGCGGAGGACGTTGTGTAGAAAAGGGAGTTAAGAGGCTGATCCGTGTGACTAGGGTTGTGGGGGACAGCCACCACGTGCAGGACAGAGCAGGTAGGCTGAGAACCCACGCAGCGCTTCTATGCTTCTATGCTACAGTCTTGATGGAGCAATTTCCTTTTCTGCAGCCTTGGCTTTCACTGTGGAAGCCCTGAGTGGATTGGCTGAGGCTCTCCCCTCTTATTGAGGCTAGTCTTCAAACTCGACTGTCTACCACACCTGCAAGACACCTCAGTGAGAACCACACAAATGTGTGGGCCAAAGACTGAGCACTGTAGCCCAACCGAGGTGACACTTAGAGTTGACAGGCTGGGGTGGGGGCTGTAAGCTGTCCTGTGAGCGACTGGCACATGAGCCTCTGAGAGGGTGACAGGGGAGCAGATACCTGAAGAAAGCCACGAAAGGGTGTTCACACCTCCCGCTGCAGAGCTCCAGAGAGACGTGTGACCTGTGCGGAAACCTTGACGTTGCACCACCCGAGTACACCCGCTAGGGGGCCTTTGGGTTCTAGTCTCACTGGGCTATGGCACTATGTCCTCACTGTATTGTTGTATCACCTCCACTGTTCCTTTTGAAATCTTTAGAGGTATGTCTTTAATCACTCAGTTGTTAAAAATGTCACTCAGAATGTGACACATAAAAGGATAAAGGGAGGATATGCGTTTATTTATGATTTAAGCTTCTGGACACCATGAACCTGTGCCCAGTTACTGTGCTCTCTCTTCAGTCCCGGCATGGAAAGGTTTTTTGCCTTGGAATCCTCATAGGGCATATCAGTTTTTTAAATGATAAACAAGAAACCCAACTTAGGTGACATCTAAGAATTGATGAAACTGGTCTGCACTGCTTATAGATGTACCACACACACACACACACACACACACACACACACACACATACACACACACATGCATACATGCTTTCTCTGTCTTTCTAAGATAGTTTCATGTATAGATTTAATGTAACCAACCATGGGCTGGGGATGTAGCTCAGTGGCACAGCTCCTGCCTGGTAAGTACAAGATTCTGAGTGCAATTCTTGGCACAAAAGAAATGGGAGGGAGGGACAGTAATTTTTTTTTTTTTTTTTTTGTCTTTTTGAGACAGGGTTCGCTATACAGTTCAGGCTGGCCTTGAGCTCATTTTTGTTGCCCAGGCTGGTCTTGAACTCACACTGCTCCTCCTGCCTCAGCCTCCTGAGGGCTGGGATTACAGGCGTGCGCCACCACGCCCGGTTCTGGGGGGGGGTAGTAACTTACCTTGTAAGAGTGCAACTGTGTGTTCTGAAGTGAGTCACTTCTCTTCTATATTGCTTGCCTCAGGGTGTACCACAAATGTACAAGTGTGTTCTCATGATATTCTCCTGGATATACCCAGCTGTGTGCTGATTTGGCTGGACTGGGAGATGTAGCCTGAGGAGCTGACAGATAGCTTGCACACTAAGAAATTTAAAAAGAAAATTAAATGCCAACCAAGATTGGACTTATTCCGTGTGGCACGTAGATGTGTACATTAGGATAAAGAAAATTACATTTAGGATTGCAGCTTTCGGTGAACTTTCAAAAGATAGTGGCAATAAAATTGCTGCCTGGAATTTAGATTTTACTTTGACTTGTGTAACAATGATGTAGGGCCACAGATAAAGTAAAACAAAAATTTTTCCCTTCTTTGATTTCAATGTTCTTATTAATGTTTTTTTGTTCAAGGGTGAGCCAAATAGCTCCGCAGATTAAAGTACCTGCAAGCAGGTCTGCTATGCAGGCCCTGCCTCTGGATGCGGTGAGACAACAATTGAGGCTGGGCGTTGCAGGGCGCGCCTGTAACCCCAGATCTTGAGAGGCTGTAAGCAGGTGGATGTCTACGAGTCAGGTCTAGTAGTGAGACCCTGAACACCCTACGGACCCTTCCCTAAAATATAAATAAATAAATAATGTTTTATGTTCATGTCAAAATAAAATCTTTGACACTCTACAACATTGACCAGTGCCTGGGGCAAGAAGTATAGGTCAGCTCATGGAAATACCTTTCTTGGTTTATGTTTAATTTTGTTCTGCTAAAGCAGTGGTTCTCAACCTGTGAGTCACGACCCCAGTGGGGGTCTAATGACCAAAACACAGGAGTCGCCTAAAGCCATTGGAAAATAGATATTTAAACCCATGCTATGCCATGGTGAAATGTTATTTATTGGAATTAGTAATAAATATTTCTCAACATATAATTAAATATTGTTTTTGTGATTAATCACTATGTTTAAATTATGTTTGATTTGTAGCAATGAGGATACACAATGCATATCAGGTATGTACATTCTGAGTCATAACTGTAGCAAAATTACAGTTTTGAAGTAGCCACCAAAATTATTTTTTTGGTTTGTGGTCACCACAATATGAGGAACTGTATTGCGGGGTCACAGCATTAGAAAGGTTGGGAGCCACTGAGGAACTGAGATGGTGGCAAGTGAAGCTAATCAGAATGAACTCTGAAGCTTTTGAAAGTTCCCACTGGAGGATCCACGTCACCCACCTCAGTTGCCTGAAAACTGAATTTTCCCCCAGATTCAACAGGAGATGCTGAGTTTTTAAAACAGATGCCCCTCTGCTATTACAGAATTATGAGGCCCTCCAAGCACTCTGCCTTGTTAACTTGTCTCAGACAAATTCACAGCCACACCTGGACGTCAAATCTCAAGTACTTGTTAATGTTGGACACCACGCAGTTAGCTGTTTTAGGTTGGCTCCAGAGGAGAACCCGCGCTGATGTTGTTTTCTTTACTTGTCAGCTTGACACTGGCTGTCTGGGCAGCCTTTCATTTTTCAACAAGATCCATTGATCTGTCTCCAAGACACAGTGCTGGATTTGATCTCATCAATTATGCCCTCTGCGATGCTTCCTCTTGTTCTGAGATCGGTCCTCACCAGCCCCATAGCTCGCTGCGTTCTCTGCAGTGGGCAGTGCACATCCTTTCTGATCCCGGAGGCCTCTGGCGGCCAAGGCACATGGTTTTCTATTGTATTTTTTATGCTATTTAGTTCTCATAGGAGCACCCGAATGATTTATTCTGAGTGCTCTGGGTAAATACCAGGGCCTTGTTTTTCTTTTACGTCTTGCTGCTTAAGTGAAAGCTTGAAAGTAGAGTGAGACCTGCGTGGCTGAGTCATGGCCTTTAATTTAATACGTCCTGGGAAAGTGCTACCTCTTCATTTAAAGCAGATTCACAAATCCATATTTCTTCTCTCTCTCTCTTCCCCTAAGTTTGACAAGAATGGCTCTTTCCAAACTCAGGCAGTGCCAAGCCAACTCTCCTAAAGGAAATTACAGTGCGGATGGGGTGCAGAAGGGTGACAGTTATCGGCACTCGACGTGACGAGAGCAGCCATCACGTCTGCATTTAGGATCAGGGTCTGGCGAGAGGCAAAAGGCAATAAGGCGAATAGAAGTGCGGGGGTCCGCTCCACTTGCCAGGAAGCACAGTGGCTGTTAACCTCGGGCAGAACCTGGGGCCCCAGACCCTGCTCTTCTCACCCCTAAGAAAACCACTGGCTGCTTTCTGGGATCCAAAGAAGGTGCCAAAGTCTGAGACACAAACCAAAACTGAAACTCAATGTGCACTAAAAAACACTTTGCCTTCTTGACCCACAGCCCTGGGCAGCAAATTCAAGTTTCTGCTTCTAAGGATTGAACTCCCAAATGTAGTCACTGTTTGCGTGTGTGTGACTCAGTTGTTTCACTTAGCGTAATGTTCTCCAGCTTCCAGCGTGGAGAGGAATTTATTTCCCTCCTTAGGGATAAGTTATAAGGCAGCATATATTTTTTACACATTTTCTCTGTCTTCTCATCATCAATGGCTATGTAAGTCATTTCCATTTCTTGTCTATTATGACAAATGTGGTCGGGAGCATGGATTCATTTATCTATGTGTACAAAGGGGTTTCAAGTTGTTTAGGGGACATATAACACAGAACCTGGAAGTTTCTCGTCTGCATTATACAATTTAGGAATTCAGCTTGTAGCAGAAAGCCTCCGAAAGTGAGGGGTGCAAGAGGCAGGACACCGGCAGTGCTGGTTGTTCACAATGTCCTTAGTCTTACGGACGAACAAGTATTGCCAGGAGGAATGCACAGCACTCACGGGCTGCACTCTGCCCGGTGCCTTTCAGGCTTCTGTTGTCCCAGGAGAGTGGAGGGCGTGGTGAGGAGAGGAGAGGAATGGAAGGCCCCTGCTTCTGAAGACTGCTGAGGTTGACGACCAGGCTCACTCTCCCAACGGGTCTCCCCCTACCCATCAGAAGCAGAAACTGTTGGGGCCGTCTTCCCTGGAAACGCGAGTGCTCGGTGGCCCCTTGTCTGAAGGGCAGCGCTCCATTCCGTGGCCCTGCATTGGCGCTCTGCTGTCATCCGACACTCTCCATGTCGTGGAGGTTGGTTGCACAGATGCAGCTGCTTGATGTAGGTCTCTTTGCCTCCAGCGTGTCAACCGCCGGGCCATGGGGGCAGTCTTGCAGTAGTTACTTAATTTTCTGGTATCTATTTTCTTGGCTTGTGAAAAAGAACACCCTGAGTTGCCTTAGTCATACATGTTGAATAAAATTGCGTAGGATTATATTTGTTAAAAATTATTAAATGAACAAAATGTTTCCATTCCAAATCTGATCTCGTAATTACGCTTTATGTCCTTGTAGTGTGAGGACCTAATTCCCTGACTCTGTGAATTTGCTCAAGGTTCTTTTCCACCCATGTACACTTAGGTTTCCTAAGGTCAGGTGCTGAGCACTGTGGGAAGTGTTTAGGAAGGACCTTAACGGTGGCTGGCGCTTCGGCCAGTAAATGGCATTGAAATGCACGCACGAGTAAAGCTACTGTGCAGCGGGATCGATCCCCCAATCTCTCCTTTTTGTGCCGCATGACCAAACTGACCCAACAGAATTTAAGCTACTTTCTAACTAAGGACCTTGCACTTGCAGGGAGGTGCTTACACCGCTGAGCTGTCTCCTGAGCCATACAGTTTGTTTTATTCAACCAGTTAAATAGAACTACTGAAACGCTAGCTTCAGAAATTCAAGTCAGACTTTCTCACCCGTGTATATTTGGAATTTTGTCCCTATCTATTTACTTTATTTTCATTTTTTTTTTTTGTTGTTGTTGCTGTCGCTGGCTTGCTTGTTTGTGTGCTTTGCGCCTTCAAGATTGGGGAGCAGGAAAAGACATGGGGAGCGACAGTTATCCATCGCTGCATCTTCCTCTCTTGGGCCAGCATAAGCTGCTTTTATGCTGTATGATGCTGGAGTGGATGTGGCTAGAAGAGTGTGTGCGTGCGTGTGTGCGTGCGTGCGTGTGTGTGTGTGTGTGTGTGTGTGTGTGTGTGTGATATTGACAGGGGCTGTGGCGCTGCAGCTCGGCTGCCATAGCTCTGCGGCACTGATGGCTTGTATGCCTCACACAGCAACGTCTTTAAGTTGAAGTTGGGACCCAAGTCTCCTCTGACCACGATGTCTAGCTGAAGACTCTCCTCCCCATGTACTCTGGCACTTTCAGTCTCTTGCTTATCCCTCTAATATATTTATTCAAGGCAGGATTAATCAGGACTGGTCGTCACCATGGGCATGACGTCCAAGGCATGACTGACCCTCATGGACACTTCCTCCTGAAACCCAAGCGGAGGGTCTCATTCCCATTGAAGATATGATCTTAACTTGAAATTTCACCTTGACGTGAATCAAAGCAGTTATCAAAGCATCTACTGACAAGAATAAAATGCTATCTCTCACTTCTTGAACAATTATAGCTTGTACTTGTTCAATTCCTACCTTGAACTTTTGTCATTTTACAAAAAAAAATTTGTTCCTTGCAGGGAAGGAGTCACAGAAAAATTGTGGAAAAAGTTTGCCTGTGCTGAGGTTGGTGTTTCCACATTCCGGTACAGAGGTGCTTGGTCCACGACCCTGATCCCTTGGTTCTGGTACGATTTGAGTTGGCCAAGAGTGGAACCAAGTTCTGTGGTTCGCTTCAGTGCTGACCTCATCCACTTCTGTTTGCCGCCAGAATCATGATGAGACTCAAGATCAGGACCACGCTGCCGCACTTTATCCCCTCCGCTGAGGTAAACACCAAGTAATCCAAGGAGATTTTATTCCTATTTAGTAAAACAAGAAATAACCAATGAGGTTAGTGAGCTTTCTTCATTTATCCCTTTCAACTTTGAATGTGTTGTAAGAATCTTGCATTGCTTCCTGTGGATCTATTTACACTCTGACAATGGGGGATTTGGGTCCCCTGGGAAGTAGACAGTGAAATGGTGCTGAGAATGCCAGGGCAAATGCTGATTCCCATGAGTCCACTTTCTACTGCCCAGGACACACTTCCCGGCACCCACAACGCACAGGAAGAAAGGTTTAATTTGTTTGCTGCCTCAGCCCGCAGTTCGTTCTCTCCCAGGCAGCAACATCCAGGGGAGGCATGGGGCAAAGGCAAATGCTTCGTTCATGGGCGCTGCATCCAGAGCAGGGGTGGAGGGGCAGAGCAGCACGGGGAGCAACGACGGGCTGACTTGGGCACTCCCCACCACACTCCCACGCCTACCCAGTCGCTGTGCTCTACCAAATGCCAGGACAGAACCCAAGCCAGTCAGGGTGAAATTGCACCTAACCACTGTGGGTCAGAGCACAGATGAGAGAGAGGAGAAGGATTTCAGTTGGTGACAGAGAGATGAAAGCCGGTTGAGAAGGGAGGCCAGCGAGGGCCAAGGAGAACCTGGGCGCGGTGAAGCTTTCTAACAATGAAGCCAGCCAAAGGGGAACCTGGCCGCGGGTGCGTGGAGTGAAGTGCAGCCCTGTCAGCCGCGCGTGGCCTCAGGGATTTGCCCAGTACTCCTTTCTTTCCCCTGCACGAACTCCATCTCCCGTGACTTTGGTTGATTTCCACAGTCTTGACAGTGATAGGATGCAAATCATTACCGAAGGGACGCACGTCCCCAGTGGAAGTCACTTTGTCACGCTTGGGTGCTGCGCTTACTTATTTACAAGCACAGTGGACAAGCACAGTAAGGAACAGCTGAGGCAAACCATGCGAGCCCCAGACATATTCCCTGCGGCTCCAGGAGCAGTTCCAGCCCTTCTTACACCTTGGGGCTGTTCATCCCCGATAGATGGTGACTTGACGCTTGCTCATTAGTCCTGGGACATGAGAAGTCCACAGTGCCCTGAAAGGACAAGCAGGAAGGATGTCGGGGGAGGGGCTTCTCTTTAATCTGCTGAGATATTTGTTAACTTCTTTCTTTTCTATTCTTATTCCTTTTCTCTCTCTCTCTTCTCTAAATACTCTGGCTAATTCTATAACCATGTTGAATATGAGTAGTGATAGCAGACGTCCTCTGACAAGTTGTTTCTAAAAGTTTGCATGATTTTAATTTTCATATATTCATCTAGATCTTTGGAACTCAGGCAATATTGTTTGCATGGTGGGTTTGTTAGTTTTCCATCATTGCAAGAAGAGAGGCCCAATTTTGCTCATAATCTGGAGGCACCGATGCATGACTGGCTGGCCCTTGGTTTTGGACCTGTGGTGGGGCAGTGCATCAAAGAAGGCCTGCGTGGTGGAGCAAAGCCGCTGACTCCAGAAATGGCCAAAGGGGCTGAGGCCCTACTGTTTCCTTCAAAGGAACACTAAAGGCCAAAGTTCACTCACTGTGTCCTCCTTCCTGGAAGCCCTCCTTTTTCTTCACAATGCTATCCCAGATTCCAAGTCTTGAATGCGTGGCTCTTTGGGGCCCATTTAAGACACAAACTATAGCTTCAAAGTTACAGTAAATGTAGAGTAAGAAGTCAAGGCACAAACAAAAGTGCACTGACAGCAAAACACAAAGTTATGCTATATTCTTTTAAAGCAGCTGTGCTCCCTTATTTGTTTGGCTGACAATCACCAGTGATTCTTTTACCTCTTTTGCAGTTACTCACCGAACTGGGAAAGTTAGACCTATTCTGATATAAACTCTCAAAAGCCTTTTTCAGGTCTCATAAGGTCTTACTCTCTAATTAATCAGTATCCCTTTGAAACACCAGTACTCAATGAGAAAACAACGCTATAAATTTCTTTACTGTTTATACTTGTTAGCTAAAAAATACATCACCCTATTGATCTGAGTCACAATTATTTGTGAAACTCGACTTTCCCTCTTGAGCCAAATGGGAATGTTGGTGGATCATATCACTAGCTTAAAATGGGGTAGCAAGAAGTGGAAACTTAAAGCTTCAGCTTCTATCAAGAGAAAAGGAGCAGCGTAGAAAATAGCATCTGTTTTAAAAAAATATGTTTCATTATCAAATTAAGTTCTGCTTTTCTTGAGGCATTCCTTTATTCTTTTTGTATTCCTTAACTAGCCTGCTAGGGAGGGAAACATTTATGAAATTAAAATTGAGAGAACATGTAAAAGCACCTTGGTGTGGCACACAGAAGACTGCAAACAGCAAATTATCAGTCAAATGCAAGACGTTGGTGGGAACTGGGTACATTAAGAAAGAGACTTTAAAGCATACTTCAGATTCATGTATTTTCTATATATTATTTGTGACATTTAAATGATATGGATGCATTCTTTTCATAATCATGTCATATATTAAGAAATAACTAGAACTTAGAAGGCAACGTCTGTTGATGATGTAGAACTTGTTACCTTTACATGGTTACATCATTCTGTACATTTAAAATAATAGCTCCTACCTTATGTTATCACCTATTGTCTAAATAACAGTATCTATTGGAGGTGACTTCTCGACCCTCCAGATACATTCTGGTGTGCTTCTTGCTTGACATTGCTATTTAAAGGGATAGCTCAAACTAAGAGTAAGATACAATTCATGTTTAAGTGCCTGCAGTTATCACTGGAGAAGAGAGCAAGAAAATAGAGGATTTGTGTACTTGATTTCAAGCCAAACAATTGGCCTATGACTAATTTCATGAGAAGAAGAAACAATGATATAAACCCTAATTGGACATCTATATTCCTGGAAGCCAGTCATTCACATCATGGTTGCATTCGTCACTTCCTAATAGAATAGGTCATCTTGGTTCCTATCAGCTTTTACCATTTTTTAAAGATGAGATTTGTGAAAGGCTTATTTCAGTAAACTTCCTAAAGTAGAAATCCAAATTATCAATGAGCAATTATATATATATATATATATATATATATATATATATATATATACATATATATCTTGCATATTTTATATATTATATAAAATACTTATAAATATATATTTATATATGTTTCAACTTCCAGTGCTGAAGATTTTAAGGGCATCTAGGGCATTTAAGGGCATCTAAAATAGTTTAGATAACGTATAGAAAGGGCTGCATATATTATCTGCCATTGGTGGATTGTCATGTGGTATTTTAACAGCTACCCTAATATGACTGTGCTACTTCTGGCATGCTGTATTTCACTATTTCTTAGGATCTTAAGGGCCTTTCTCCATCTCTATTCAATTAGTTTTGTCAGTTCTTTGGAGATATGCTTGAATGAAATTTATTTTTAGTGGCTCAGTAGATTAGTGTGAAAGAACGAAGTACATTGTGCTGCCTTTCCTTGGAAAGGTAGAACTTGCGGTCAGCTACCGCAGCTGCAGCCGTGCACGTCTGTGCCGTGTGCACCGGGGAGCCTCTATACTTAGACCCAGCATCACAACTTTGTTGCCAGATGAGGACGAAGACTTTCACCGACACTCTCCTGCACGTGCAGTGCCTGCCCAGCCTAAGTGGAAGCGCAGCTGGAAGGAGCGCCTTCCGTGCCAGTGCAGGGGCCTTCCTTTGGCGCATATTCAATTGCTTAAATCAAAGTTGAAATTTGAAAGTCACGTAGGGGCCGTATTAAGTCCAGGTCACCGCTCCCTGCAGGGGTTCGTGGCTAACTCCAGTCAGGACCAGTTGATAAATAAAGATGGCGTACGTACAGAGAGGAACATTTGCCGGCTCAGGGAGGACTACACACACTGAACACGCGTAGTGGTAAGCCTCAGTCTTCGTGTCTTCTGTACCCGTTCACTGGCTGGTCACTGTCCTTCGTTCTGGTGGAGCTCAGCTCAATGTCTCTCTGCTGTAATAACTGGGAAGAACAGTTTCTTGTTTGCTTAGCTTCTTCTGGTGCAGTGTTGCCATGGATTCTCTACACATTCTCACATTAAAGCAGCAGTGGCCATGCTGGTGAAAAAGACACAAGAGAAACAAGACAAAGGGAGCTTTGAGAAGCGTGTAGACGGGGAGTGTGGCATTCTTTTATACGCATGGCAGTGGGAGAGAGCAGGCAGTGACACTTCTGACTTGATCCGAGACAGAAAGTAAGCTGTGGTGAATACCCAGCTTGCAAAACCACATGGAAAATATTAAATCGTTTGCAATTGCTGGTGAGGTATTTCTTCATTTTCTTATATTTCCTTAGTAAATATTGCATATTAAAAGATGATTTCAGAGGAAGAACAGCTAAAGATTTTAAAATATATGAAAGAAATCCCACATTGCTCTTTGTGAAATAATTCATTTTATAAAGAAATAGCTATCACAATATCTTTTCATAAAACATTATATTTGAAAGAGTGGAATATAGATACTGTGTGAAATAGGATTAAAGTTCCCTGATGGATAACTATAGTGAATGCCATAAAGTAAGTTAATTAACTTCTCAAGGTCATGTCAAGATATTCATTGAAAAACAGTTTCTAAATTATCATTTTCCTTGAGTGTTGAGTTTAGGTATTGAATTTATTTTATTATGCATAATGTATAAAATTATATGGTAATGCTTGCTTATTATTTTCAGAAATTTTCTATTAGCCAACTTTATGATTCATAGGAACATGTTTTGAGGAAAACAGGAACAGAAAAAAATGAAATTCTTCTCCTTAAATAATTTGTAGTGTAATGGAAGGGACAAAAGGCCAAAGAAGTAATTCATTGTCACAGGAGAAATAATCTCAGAGGCTATGGGGACAACTTATACTATGCCAGCATACTACCTCCTGCCTGCTCTACCCAAAGCAGCCCAACTCAGACGCACAGATGTTCATACATCGCTTGCAAGAAGCTTCACGTATCTGTTCATTTATTCATTGAGCCCTGACCATGTTTTAGCATTGCCGGAGGTGACAGCAAATAGTCATGAGCAGAGCAGATAAAGTTCCTTGACATTTAATATGGAAAACAGATAAACAAACACAAAACAGATTTATATAATACAAGACAACATATTAAGAACAAGATTAAAGGGTGATGAGGGGAAGGGAGAAAACCTCAGGGTTCGTCTCATGGACACAGAGGCTGGACAGTGTTAGCAATGCATCAGGGCAAAGCTGGAGGCAGAGCGCGCACCCGAGCCAGGAACCTTTGGCGTTCTGTTGGAACAACAGAAGGTGAAGCACATGGGGAACGAAGGAGACAAAGAGAAGAAGGGAAGAGCCACGGCCCAGTCGTGTGAGCCTTGGGCGTGGAGAGAAGTTTTGAATTTTTATTCCAAATGGAATAGGGAACATTGGATAGTATCTCCATTACTTTTCTCTCATTGCTGGGACAAAGTGCCTGACAGCCAGCATTCAGGAAGGAAAGCTTTATTTAGCTCACACTTTGGGGAGGTTTCGGAGCATAGCAGGCTGGCTCCGAGGCAGAAGGACACAGGGAATTTCATGGTGGCCGAAATAGCAAAAGCAACAAGGGCAAAAAAGGGAGGGGTAGCTGCAGAGAGCGAGCCCCTCTCCCTCCCTTTTACCTCACTCACACCTGTAATGCCAGCACTGGATCATGAATTCGTCACAGACTCTAGATAGCTACCCATCGCAAGAGGCTATGACGAGACATTTAGACACAGACAGTAGCAGACAGGTTAAAGAAAACTGACTGATATTTTCAAAAATTGACTGCCTGAAGGAGGTAACAGAGAAACTGGACAGAAGGTACTAATGCCATCAGTGTCGCAGATGGCAGTAAGTAGGCCAGATTAACGTGCCTGCCTGCCTGCCTGAATTCCTTCCTTCCTTCCTTCCTTCCTTCCTTCCTTCCTTCCTTCCTTCCTTCCTTCCTTCCTTCCTTCCTTCCTTGTATTTGGTACAATGCACAGCTCAGACTTGTAGTGATACTCCTGTTTTCAGTCTCGCCGGCACTGGGATTACAGGTGCGCACCACCTCATCCCATCTTGGTAGGGTTGGCCCAGCATACAATACAAGGGATCAAACTCGGGTCCCTGCACTTGCATAGGCAGGCTACCTCACTGGCTCTAGGTTAGTATTTATTAACCTTAGCACTGGTGGCATTTCAGAGACGTTCACTCTTTGCTGTAGGAGCCTTTCCTATGCCTTACAAGATACTTCGCAGTTTCACTGGCATTCATCAATGCCAATAGTATCTCCATCATTTGGACGATAAAAACTGTCTGCAAATGTAGCATACAGCTGCTGAAAGGAGAATCCTGTCCGCGTTGAGAAAGACTGGCTTCCACTGAGATGGTAGCAGGAAGAGGGAATGAGGGAGGGTACAAGACAGCAAGCTGAATTTCTTGTCAGGTAATATGGGTGTAAGGGACAAGCGAGTCAAGGTTGATGCCTGGCGTGCTTAGGTGAGGGGACTCTTGCAGCAGAGTGGAAATCCGTGCTACTCATCAGCAGTAACTCCTTCCTGGGGAGTAGCTGGGCAGTGCTTCTCCATGTCACCTCAGTGCTGCCTCCGAGACGTAAGCTGTACCCGCGTTTGCTCTGTGCCTGTAACCCCTCCCCGCTTTCTTCATCTTTTCACCCCAATGCCTTTTTCTTTTTTGCTATGCAGATCTCACTAAGCAGCTCGGACTTCTAGTGATCCTCTCAGTTTCTGCCTCCTTCCTGCTGGGATGACGGCATGCCACACCACAGCCAAACCCCATGGCTGGCTCAGCACACCCAGAGGCGGTGCCAGCTGGCACGCAGTGCCAGGGACAGGACCCTGCGCTGTGTGCTTGCCCAAGCAAGTGCCCAGTCTACTGTGCTATGTCACCAGCCCTTCTATTCTCTGTCTTTAATTAGTTGTGTTTGGAATGTTTATTCACATATGAGGAAACGTACTGCACAGTCCAAAAATGTGACCCAATTTCCATCCTTAAACTCTGGGTTTGTTCACCATGTTGGACAGCAGGAGACAAAATACCACATGTGAGCTAAGACCGCAGAGTCACAGAGGGAGCCTCACTATGTACATTTTGCTGCATCAAAGAGCGAGCTTTCCGGAGATCTTCAGGATGGCTTTGCCAGTTTTAGCAAACCTTAGACATTCATGCTGCAGCCATCTGTTTGGTATCATTGAAAGTTCTAAAATCTTTTTTTTTTTTTTTTTTAATCACTGACAGCTTGACCCCCCTTGCTGGGAATTCTTAATTAATAAAGAGCAAGTGACAATTGTGATTTGTAATAGAAATAACAGTAGATTAGCCTGGCCTACCACTAGCTTCTAAATGTCCTCAGAATCTGTGCTTGGATTTCAACTTAGTTCTACAGAATCAGAGAAGAACGTGCAGTTGTGGAAATGCGTGTATTTCAGAGACAGCGTGGAGGGATGTGTTGGGTGTTTGCTGGAAACAAGAGAACACAGTGACAATTTATATTATTGTGCTTTTTCCACCAGGTAAGAAATAGAGGTAAACAATACTGAATCATACAAATGACACAGGAGGGGTCATGCTCAAATTCCCCGAGCAAAACTCTTCCCTTCCATCCTTTCTTCCAGTGAAAGTTTATGAATTGTAAAGTAAAATGATACACATTGAGTGCACTTGTGTTCAGCTGCCTTCTCAAAATAAAAAATGTCTCTTGAGGATTTTAGATATTAACACATTTTCTTTTGTTTTCTTTTCTTTTTGTCTTTTTGAGATGGGGTCTCGCTATGCAGTTCAGGCTGGCTTTGAGCTCACTTTGGTAGCCCAGGCTGGTCTCGAACCCTCACCAATCCTCCTGCTTCAGCCTCCTGAGGGCTGGGATTACAGGCATGCGCCACCTCGCCCGGCTTAAAACATTTTCATTTTTGGAGAATGCAGGAAAATATAACCATTTTGGCTATAGTTTTAGCTATTGCAATAGACAGTCATTTTCTGGATGTATTCATACGTGCTATGTTTTTACTCCATGTTAGCTCATTGTCGAGGAGAAAGGAATTCAATACCATCTAAATTTCATTAATGCACAACATGCATTGAATTTATGGGATGTTTCTTAAGTTAATTTTTGCAGCATTATGAAGTAGCCTTTTTAAATTGTTTTCAGATGAGGACATTAAAGTTTAAAATATTGAGATAATTCATTTTTATTGAATATTTTTATTTGGGCATCAGAATAGCACTTGAAGAAACAAAACTTGAAAAATTTTAGAAAATTTCATTCTTTCAGTATATTTAGGAAAGAATCTAATTTTAATGGAGATGATATTTTTCAAGCAGTTACATTTTTGATTTATGGTCATCCACACTTGAATTATTCCACGCTGGCTTCATGTTCGTGCAAAGGTGTTCATATTTCTTCCAAAAGCACTAGATAGCTCTAGTATTTCCTGATTAATGTCTCACCTTTTATCAACCAGACAGAGTGGAAGATGAGAGAGATTGGTGCCAAGTTCATTCTTGAGCTAGCTGGTGCCTCAGGGAGAAAGCAACGTTCTGTATTTTGTTAGTTCATTCACTTTGGAGAAATACATTGCCAATACACAAATAAAGTGTGTTTGGACATGCAGAAAAGTGGTTCAACAATTTAAGATGAAAATCAGACATCTATGTCTGTAAATTCCTTTATGTATTTTTTCTGAAATGACTTTATGTATGGGAAATACTTTTACTAAACTCTAACTTCTTTAATCAGAATTTTTCTAGTTCTTTTTATTACAGATTCATTCCAGTATTAAAAATAAGTGCTTGGGTGGAACACTCTGCATATGTCCACTAAGTCCAGTTCCAAGTTCTGGTTCAGTTCTGCTACTTCTTTGCTGATTTTTTGTCTGCTTGGCCTATCTTTATGGGATCAAGAAGTGTTAAGGATTCCTGTTAAGATTGTGGTATTGCATATTAGATTTTTCATGTCCATTAAGATTTGTCTTATATAGTGGGTGCTCCCATGTTGGGTGCATATGTATTTATGAGTGTTTCCTTTTCCTCTTGAATTGTTCCCCTAATCAGTATGTAGTGGCCTTCTTTATTTCATTTGATCCATGTTAGTTTAAAATTCAGACTGTCTGAGAATAGGATTGCTACCCCTGCTTTTTTCTGAGACACTGGGGCATGCAGTATTATTTTCCTACCTTTGACTTTCAACTTATGAATTTCTACATGAGTTCAGTGTGTTTCTTGTAGTAGCATATTGTTGAAAATCATATGCAACGATTCCTAATCCACTGTGCCAATCTGTTTCTTTTAATTGAAGAATTAAATCCATTTATATTGATGGTTGACATGACTTTACCTACTATTGATTACCCCTTTTCTTCCCCCTGTGTTTAATTGGTTTCCCTATTTGGTGGGTTCTTTCTGTTCTCATTCATAAAGTTTGGGTCATTTTGTTCCACCTCTTAAATGTCTTTTGGTAGTCTGTGTAGGGTTGGCTTTGTCATCATGAAATTCTCTAGTTGTTCTTTGTCATAGATGCATTTCACTTCTCCCTCGTACTTGAAAGAGAGCTTTTTAGGGTGTAGTAGTCTGGGCCGGAATTTGAATTCTTGGAGGACTTGAAGCACTCTGATCCATGCTATTCTTGGCTTCGTGAAATCTGCCGTTATTCTGATGGGTTTTCCTTTACATGTGTTCCTTTTCTTTTCTTTATCAGCTTTTGGTATATTATTTTTCTGCTGGATTTCTGGGATCTTGAATATTCTATGTCTGGGTGTGTTTTTAGTTGGGTTGATGTTAGTTGGAGTTCTGTATGCTTCAGTTCTCTGAATGTCAAATTGCTTTTTCATATTTGTGAAGCTTTCTGCTATTACTTCTTCCCATACTCTTTATGTCATTTTATTGACTCGTTTCTCGTTGACGCCTTAGTCTCATGTTGTTCATCTTTGCATCGTCTTGCAGATGTTGAATTGTTTTTTCCTGCATCCTAGTTGTTTTCAAGAGATCCTTTTCACTACCTGCGACTGTGTCTTCAAGATCTGAAACTCTATTTCACTTCTGTTCATATGGTGTTGTCAGATTGTGATTGAGATTTTATTTTCATGTATTTCTCTTTGAAACTACTCCATGTGATCTATTTCTTTCCTATATCACTCATTAGATTTATAAATTGCTGTGTAAACATGTGTAATTGCTTTTTAAAAGTCACATTCTGTAGGAATTTATTAGGTCTAAGGCATTTGATATTCAGGAAGACAGTGATTTTAAGCTCAAGTGCATATGTTACAGGGTAATAGTATCACTAAACTTCTCTTCTGGAGGGTTAACAACTTAACTTGACAGATCAAAATTTAGAGAAAAAGAAGGGCTATAAAAACAGCTAATATCTCAGACCTATACCTAGTGAGAGTCAGGATATAAGAGAACCTGTACTATAACATCCTTTAATTCAGTGGTGTCCCAAATTTTCTGTCCAAGGAGATTATGGGGCCACAGAAGAAAGGGACTGATGATGTACCGTGTGCCTTAAGAGAGTCTCTCAGAGAGGCTGTCTTTCTTCCAGTACACGTTTGGCCCCTTTGTCAAAAATAAGGTGGCTGAGTGTGTTTGTATTTGCTTCTGCGTCCTCTAGTCTATTCCATTGATCTTCAGGTCTATTCATTTGCCAGTACCTCTTTAACAAATGGTGCTGGAAAAATTGGCTTTCTACATGCCGAAAACTAAATCTTGACCCTAGTCTATCACCATGCACGAAAATAAAGTCGAAATGGATTAAAGATCTAAATATTAAAAGTGAAACATTAAATCTCCTGGAAGAGAAAGTGGGAGGAAATCTTGAAGACATCGGAGTAGGCAAAGAGTTCATGGAC
>PVJA010011493.1:0-54590 GCA_004027025.1 Myocastor coypus
TTTTTTTTTTTTAATGAGCAGAATAAATTTACTGGGGGAAAGAAAGCTCCTGTCTGAGAGAGGAGCAGGAGGGAGGCTTGAGTGGGTTGTCCCTGACATCCTTGTCTTATTCCTCATTTGAAAGTGAGGGCTTTCAATTTTTGTCCACTTAAGGATGATGTTGGCTGTTGGTTTGTCACAGATGCCTTTTATGGGGCTGAGGTACAGACCATCTACTCTGATTTTCTATAAGTTTTTTTTTATTATTATTATCATGAATGAGTGTTGGACTTTGTCAAAAGCTTTCGCTGAATTTCTTGAGATGATCACGTGATTTTTGTCTCTGGCTCTATTGACATAGCATATTACATTTATAGACTTGCATATCTTGAAGCACCCCCAAATACATAGGATAAGTCTCACTTGGTTGTGATATGCAGTCTTCTTAATGATTTACTACATTCTGTTTGCTAGTATTTTGTTGAGGAGCTTTGCAACTATCTTCATTAGGGATATTGGCCTGTAGCTCTCTCTTTTGATTTGGTCTGTCTTTGGTTTTGGTGTTAGGGTATTACTTGCCTCCAGGAATGAGTTTGGAGAATTGCTTTCCTTTTGATTACATTGAAGAGTTTTGAGAGGATCTCACATTAAATCTAATCAAAGCGGCTGAGGAGATAGCTCAGGGGCACAAGTGCCTGCCTGGCAAGTGCAAGGTCCTGAGTTTGATCCTCAGTCCTGCAAAAAAAAAAAAAAAAAAGTTGAGTATACTTCAAGGACCAACTCATGGTGCCTATATATCTATGAAGTCAATGGATAAAACATAATTCATCAATAAACATAAAATGATATTCAGTTTAAAAAAATCTAATCAAAATTTCTTGGAGAATTCAGTTGTGAATCTTTCAGGATCTGGACTTTACTGGCAGGTTATTTTATTCCTTTTTAAATTCCATTCACTGATGTTGTGTCATTCAAAATTTTTGTGTCTTCTTGATTCAGCTTTGGTAGTTTGTGTGCATCTAGGAATCTGTCAATTTCTTCTGTGTTTTCCATTCTGTAAGAATAAAGATTTTGGAAACATGTATTGATTATCTTCTTAATTTCTATCAGGTCTGTAGTGCTTTCACCCTTTTCATTCCTCACTACATGAATTAGAATTTTTTCTTTCCTTTTATGATAAGGTTGGCTAGAGATTTATCAATTTTATTTAGTCTTTTAAAGAACCAACTCTTCATCCATTAATTCTTTTATAGTTTTCTGCATCTCCATTGCATTTCTTTCTGCTCTGATTGTTACAATTTCCTGCCTTTTTGGGGCTTTGGGCTTAACTTGCCCATCTTTTTTAGGAGCTTAAGGTTTAGCATAAATCTTTCATTTCAGCTTATTCTGTTTTCCTAATGTAGAATTTATCACTATAAATTTTCCTCTTAAGATGTCCTTTATTGCATCCTACATGTTCCAGCAAGTTGTCTGTATTTTCATTTGACTGTAAATATTATTTAATTTCTTCTTCAATTTCATCTGTGCCCCATTTATTGTTCAAGAGTAAAACATTTATATTTAATCAGTAACTTGTTCCAGGTTTCCTACTCGTTTGCATGGGCATACGCTGCACTGCCTAGCAGTGTGGCGAGGTCCCTCACTCTCATATTCTGCTCCTAACAGATGTTCATGTGCTCACTAAAATCTGCATCTTGGCTGGGAATGTGGCTCCATGGTGCTGAGTATGCTTAGCATGTGGAAACCCCTGAATTCAATTTGCAGCACCTAAGGAAATACATAAGTAACATATATACACAGAAAATGTACTTGTGAGAGTGATAGTGCCAGGAGGTAGGGACTCTGGAACAATGATTAGGTCAGACCAGTTGAGGGTTTATGGTAATACTAATGCCTTAGACGAACAAAGAGGAATCCCCTGGTGATTTTTATGACAATGAAGATACAAGGGGCAATCTTCTAGAAATGTGGAACTGCCCCCATTATGAACTTGACCATGTGGACACCCTGGTCTTATATTTCTAGACTCAGAACTGAAAGGATGCATGCTGGTTGCATGAGCCATACAGTCTGCCATGTCTTCTAAGGCACGGGAACTGACTGACATGCACACTTTGACTATTGCTTGCTGAGAAATTTCAGTAAAATAAAAACACCAGAAACATAAGGCAAAGAGATATGTACACATAAGAACATAAGTATAAAGCAAAAGATGAATGCTGGGTCTCCAGATCTGCACAGAAGAAGCTGTTGATGGATTAGGGGGAGGCTCACAACAAGTGCCAGACTGAGAACACTCCCATATACATGGAATTTTAAGCCAGGAGCAACAAGAAAGTGAGTTACATTAAGTAGCTATTCAGTTCAGTGTAAATCAGATCCACCTGACTTTCTTTTACTGAGTTATCTTAATTTTGTGAAATCTACCATCAGTTCATATTTCAGGTGGCTAAGCACAATTTCTAAAATCAAAGTTTGAATTATGACACACTTTTTTCCTTCAAATAAATTAGATCTTTACCCCACTTAATGCAGTACAATTATTAAAATAAAACATCTAACATTTTTATTCTCCCTGAGAAAATTACTCCAACACTGCTCCACTTTTTGTAGATCGTTTCCACATATTCATAGTTTAGCTTTATGAATTACAAAAAGCCTAATACAATGTAGTGTGCATTTAGCCTTATTACTTATTTTGAAAAAATTACATTTTTACGAGGAACTTTTAGGAACCTCAGGAAGATAAAAGTAACATTAGAGTTTCCTCATCTAAATACAAAAAATTTATCTTGAGTTTAAAAACTGCAGCATGTTTCATAAAGCTCAGAAAGGTGAATCATTCATTACTTGACATAACTGTGGAAGTATCAATATAATGTCCATAATTTATGTTTACCAGATAAAGAAAAAGTAGTTTCATATCAAGAAATTAAGAGAAGTGAAAATGACATTAACCTTATAATTTCTATTTTCATGTACACAACCAGAATTTTAGTGATATATGAGGACTACAAAAAACGAGCAGCCCCTGAGGATTTTCTATGAAAGTTATTTGAAAAACAGTTATCACATTTGGGTTTCTGAACTCATATTGAAGAACCTTAGCAGCTAATTTATCAACATTTAGAATTGGATGCTAATTTTCTTAAATCTAAAAACCTCAAATTGTTCCAATCTCCTCCCACCCCTCAACGCTTCACAAAGTCTCTTGCAGATGGGTCCCATAGAATGTTCCATTAAAAAAAAAAAAGTAAAAGAAACACTGCTGGTCCAGGAGTCTCCAGCGTTGCTGGAGTCCCACAGCCCGGTTCTGTACGCTCCGGCCCAGTCTTTTCAAAGGACCCAACCGTCAGCAGCCTCACAGTAACCATGTGATTCTGCTGAGCCTGTGCGCTGCTGAACATAAAGAATAACCTCATGCTGGAGGATTGCCCTGAAATCATATTGTGAAATCAAACTTGCACATTAGGCACAAAATGTAAATTTAAGAAGACATTTTAAAACATAAGCATACCTTTTAATATTCTTGGCTAATTCATACAAATACATGTAAATATCAGTGTGCACAAACAGAAACATGGGTTTGAGCCTAAGATATGTGATATTTTATATAGAATATTTAAGTGAACTAAAGATTTATTTTCTTGAGTTTCCATTACTATTAGGAAGAAAGTACACAAGTATTTTGATGTTTTAAATTCAGCCCAATCACCTAACATGTACTAAAAGGATATATTTACTCTTTGAAAGGCCAAAACACAGACTGAGAGTTTGGCTGCTGCCTTGGTTACTTTTCTCTCATTTCTGGGACAAAATACTCACTGGTCAAAATTAAGGGATGAAAGGGTTCATTTAGCTTTCAGAGCTACATAAACCTGTTACTTAGCTCACAGACTGGGGAGGTTCCTATCCATACTCAGCTGGTGTCAAGGTGGAGTGGCACATGGCAGCAGGCAGCAGATCGCAGCCATGGAAAACAGCAGAAGCAGCAAGAGCAAAAGGGTAGGGGTGAGAGGGCATGCCTCTCCCTTCCTTCTGCTGCATTCAGGCTATCCACCCCAGGGTGGAGGCAGCTCTCCTACCCTTAATCCCAGGATTGGGTCAGGGACCAATTATCAAAACTAGAAGCCTCCTCAATGACTGCATGAGGTTTCGTGGGGACATGGAGACACCAACCTTGACAGCCACTCAAAACGGGTGTGCAGACAGATGTTTGTGCCATACTGCCTACTGCAACAATGTGGTAAAATCTGGTGTGCAACTTGTAGAGAGGCGTTGGT
Organism: Myocastor coypus; assembly: GCA_004027025.1. Taxonomy (NCBI): domain Eukaryota; kingdom Metazoa; phylum Chordata; class Mammalia; order Rodentia; family Myocastoridae; genus Myocastor; species Myocastor coypus. Next base: position 4,263 of record PVJA010011493.1, read on the forward strand.
TCCAGTACTGATTGCATCTAGCCCTCTACCCTGGGCTATGCTAGGCCTTATTCTTCCTCCTGTTCCTCTTCCTGTTCCTCTTCCTCCTCCTCTTCCTCTTCCTCCTCCTCCTCCTCCTCCTCCTCCTCCTCTTCCTCTTCCTCTTCCTCTTCCTCTTCCTCTTCCTCTTCCTCTTCCTCTTCCTCTTCTTCTTCTTCTTCTTCTTCTTCTTCTTCTTCTTCTTCTTCTTCTTCTTCTTCTTCTTCTTCTTCTTTTGAGACAGTGTCTCACTAAAGGACTAAGTTTCAGAAGAGGGACTCCAACTCATGGTTCTCCTGCCTAAGCCTCCAGAGCGTGGGCCTATAAGCATAGTTTACTTGTAGGACCCTTCTAAGGGTTTGTTTTTTCAGAGTTAAGCCGTTTGGTAGCAAAGGTAAAGATAAATCAATGAGAGGACCTCAGATAGAAGCATTTCCCATTCTCAAATAGCAGCTATTCAAAAAAATGTGGGATAACAATTTTCTTCACTACTAAAGGGTGGAATAAACCAGAGGAAACATATTATACACCAAAAAAATTCCAGCAAATAATGTCAAAGAGAACAAAAGAAACTATACAAATATATAGAAATCATAGATGCTTAAGATTCATTTCTATGTGAAAATGAGTATTTTTGGAGGAAAATTACTACCATAAAGGTCACTGTCTAAAGATGGTCAGGCAGAATGATAGCTCTAAACTTTCACATGTAGTGGACTCTGAACACGCAAGAGGTGTCCCCCATGGCCTTTCTCCAGGGAGTGCAGCAGTACCCTCACAGCCATGAGACAGTGTCCTTGTGTGAAAGGAAGCTGAATAGTGTAGAACAATCTGATCAATTCAGACAATAAGCATTACGCTGCATCTCTGGACCCATTCTATAAGTCCAGTTTGATCCATAGCAAGGTCAGAATTCCACAGAACAATGGATATTTAATTTGTCCTAAAATGTTTTAGCTATTTGCAAGTGACCTTTAACATTATATTTCAGTTAACCTAAGCATTTAAAAACTTCGCAGCACATAGTAAGAAAATGAAACATATTTGAACCAAATACATTTAAAAGTGCAAATAAAGCTCACAGTTCCATTGAGTGACTTATTGAGGTTATATGCAATAAGAGCCATGATAGGCTAGTAGTATGGTGTATATCTAGAAGTCCCTTCAGAGTCTCATGGGTGTATAGGTGGGGTGGCGGCTAGACTGGTCCATTGGTATGGACCAGTCTACTGATGGGCTTAGCATTGTTCTGGGGGTGGAAGGGCCATACTGGGTGTGTGGGGGCACCCAATGATAGGCTTGTAGCCTTGATGCAGTGAAAGGCAGAGGGAGACTGCCACATGCCTCCTGCCTAACCCGCCGCGAGCATGCTTGCTTTCTGTGATGCCTGCTGCCTTGCCACCCTGCCTTGAAGCCAGCCAATTATGGATGGAAATGCCCACATGCTGCAAGCCAAAATAAGCCTTTCCTCACTCAACTTGTGGGTGCCAAGTATTTTGTTCTGGCACTTAAAAGGTAATTAGGACAGAAATACTCAGACAGTTGCCTTGGCATCCAAGAGTATGTTGATTTTCAAGAACAGCTAAGACACATGGTTGTTCCAGCTAATATTCAATAACATTAAATTTCCTTATTTCCTTGTGAAATCTAGCAATTGACTTTTCTAGATAGTGCTATGGCTCTCTTAATATGAATTATGTGGTTACTATTTTTTTTCCTAATTTCTCACCATGAACTTGATACTGTAGAGTAAAACCAATATGTTATATAAGCTTATAGCCAAGGATGCTTAGAGGTTTTCACCTTAAGTAGAACTCTCTCTCTCTCTCTCTCTCTCTCTCTCTCTCTCTCTCTCTCTCTCTCTCTCTCTCTCTTTCTCTCTTTCTCTTTCCATTTTGGAACTAATGTTCATTAAAGGAAGATAAGAAGTTCTTAGAGGATAAAGAGCACCAATTTAGGAAGCAGAGGTCTGAGTTTTAGTGTCCTCTCTGGTATCGAGAGACTCTGTGTCCCATATCTACTTCTTGGGTCCTCTTTTTTCTAAGGAACTAAAACAAGAGCAGGCACATTGACCAAAAGGGTAAGACAGTGTGGCCATCTCTCCGTGGGAACAGGATGGAGGGAGACCATTCATGGGGAGAATTACAGTCTCTCTGCCTCTCCATAAATCTCATCCTGGCTGAAAACAGAATCAAGTGCCCTTCCCAGGACCCTCTACAGGGAGCAATGGCTGGTGCCTCCCAGACACGCATCCAGGGAACACATTGCAACATCCAGGGAACACATTGCAGCATCCATGTGCTACGGTGGTTCAGGTCAGCAACAGCAGTCTGCTGACTGCCCCCTCATGCATGTCAGAGCCCTGCCACCTCACCCCGAGCTTGGGTCTCCTATCCCATTTCAGCTTCACCCCTTGCCTGTTCTGGACCTGTACCACTGGGCATATGCCATGCCCAGAACTAACTGTGTTTGTGCTGCTCTTCTCATAGTTGTACTCCTAAGAAAAGTAAACCCACAAAAAGGCCCTAAGCTCCACATCTCGCTCCCAATTGGCCAACCTTAGTTGCAAATTCTGGGTCTTTTATCTGTGTTCCTCCTCTTGGCCTAGAAGCTGCAGCCAGTGGAGTTCTCTCACAGAGGTCCATTCCCACCAAAAATGTCCCTCGCCCTCTTCCTGCACACACCAGGTTTCTCTGGACTCTGTCTTCTGATGGGGAACTTCTCCAAAAACAGAACAGGAGGAGCAGCTCTACCAATGTTTAGCTGGTGATTCCAAATGCATTTACATGACACACTACATGACTGCAGTGCACCTTTTCTTGAGCATTACAACTGTGGTCAAAGGAGCTCCTAGGGTGGCACTGGTAACAAATGGAGATCCCTATAGTTCAGCTGTTGGGTGGGACACAGGCCAGAAGACAAGTGAAAAGTAATTTTACACTGAATCCTCATCTATAGGAAACTTCTTTAAACATTAGTAGTGAGCTTCAGAGTATATAACTGAGGTTAGAAGAAAGCTGAACACAAGGCCAGAGAAGCTTCCTCTCCAATATAAGCTTTAACTTTAACTTTGCTGTTCCCCCCTTTTCCCACTACAGAGTCCTGGAGGCCACCACCCTGAGCTACAGAGTAGGGGACTTCTGTCATGAGGGGGACAAGAAGCAGGGGCTTTCAAATACACCTATCATTTTGAACTAAACTATCAAAGTCTGCAGAGTAGGGTATCTATCTGAGACAATGGAAGTAAGAATTTTGTTAGGAAAACAAAGCACTGGATTACAAATAAAGAAATAAAATTGTGTGAGCAAGCTTTGCATCATGGTGACAGAATGCCTGCGATAAATCCCTGACAAATGCACAACTGTCTGGCTCAGTTTCAGGCATTTCAGTCCACGGTGGTTAGGTGTAGGGCCTTTGGTAGGGCCACGCATACATAGCAGCAACTATGTATGCCTGGTGGTCAGAGACCTGGGGTGTGAGACTGCTGCCTCAACACATACACATACACACACACACACACACACACACACACACACACAGCATCCCAGATCCCCATTGAGCCCCACCACAGAAAGCTTCTACAGCTCCCAAAGCTGTCATAAGCCAGGGACCAAGCTTTCATATCCAGGCTTTGGAGAACACTGAAGACCCAAACTACAGCTGTGATGGGGGTCATACCCCCAAAGAAGAAGCCATATAGTTTGTTAAGGCAGAAGAGTGAGGGGACTTCCCAGAAGAATAAAGACACCCTATCACCACCAGGGAGGTCAAGCCACAGGCAGCTGGTAGGTCGCAGTGCTTGAGAGGGAGCTGGGGTCACACGGACCTGCTGTGAGAGGCTCTGCCTCATGGATGACACAGGGGACTCAACAGGAAGTGAGAAACACTATGACAATGATATGTGGAATATGCTGAAACAAAGCGCATATAGCCAAGGCAGGAGAGAATGCTACCCTTGCAGGTCTTGAAAAATAATTGAAACTGTCATTTATTAACATTGTCTTTCCACATTGAATACCTGAAGGGATCAAGCACATTCTTACCATAAACCACTTGTGTGTGAAGGCTTGCCAGGGCAAGAAGAGGCTTGGGAGTAGAAAGCTGTTACCATCTTGTCCTGCCACATTCGGACAAAGAGAAGCAACTTCCTGTGTGTGTGGCTCTGGGTTGTAACACCACCATAGAGCGCTACCTAGGGGTCGGCACTGCCAGGAGGGCCAGCGCAAGGAAGCTCAGGTGAGAACTCACTCACTCAGGAGCTAATAGCATCAGGCAAAATGGACAAGTTTACAGCACATCATAGCCACTTCTGGTGGATTAGTGGTACTGAAACCCTTGGGATTCTTAAGACAGTGAAGCTGCTCCTCAAAAATTAAAATTCAGATTTAACAGCTCAAACAAAACATAACTGTGTTTCATGCTCTAGGTTCTAGCAAATACACACACCACCAACGGGAGTCCAGCAGGAAACCCTGCCAAGCCCTGCCCTCCCCAAGCACTGCACACCCATTTGCCACATGGCCAGGGGCCCCAGACATGGTAGTTGCACACTGTCAGAGGCAGCTCAGTGGCCTCTGTGTGGATGCACCACTTTTCCCCTGAGCACTTCTAGGTGTAGCTACACTGAGGACAACGGGCATAGACCCGAGTAGACTTAAAGCCTTAAGAAAAAAATCTGTCTTAAACTCAGGTAGGTTCCAGGACTTTTTCTAAAGGGCAAGGATCTCACATAGAAAAAAATGGTAGAGTCTGCTGCAATCTGGGAAGAAAACAGTATGCCCATTCTGAAATGTGGACATGGGTCATGTGGGCTGCGGGGACCACTCACGGGTTCACCTGAGCCTTCAGTGTGGGCAGCAGCAAGTTCCTCTGAGCACAAAGTGTAAGGCTAAAGATAATTCCTTTAAGTAGGTCTTTCTGTGTCAGTCATGTTGCTGTTCATATGACAAAATCAGTGAGAAAAATCATTTAGGGAGAAGGAAGGTTCACTTTGGCTCAGAGTTTTAGAGGGCTCACTCCTTAGTTGGCTGGCTCTCTTGCTCTGGCCACAGCACCACACAGCTTGCTATCATCACAGATGGGCATGGTAGAGGAAAGCTGCCACCTACCCATCCTCGGAGCAACCAGAAAGCAGAGAATGAGCCAGAATGGAGTGGGCAGGACTGGACACATGGTGTAGGGGTGGCTCCCAAAGCCTGCTCTTTCTAGCTGCACCTCACCCCTGATCCTCTCACCTACAGGACCATGGAACTATGGTATCACTGATGGATCCATTCAGAGTCCTCATCCCAGCAGATGCCCCCTCAGCCAGAGCTTGGAATAGACTCACGGCTGGCAGGGTGAGTTCAGTGGCTGAGGTGAGGCACCCCCTAGAACCTCATAACCTAATTCAGACTACTCTCCCCTGATTTCTTTTAGGACATACTTAACTGTGGTTTTCTTTTCTTTGGGGCTGTGGAGATAACTCAGTGGAATAAGTGCTTGCCTGGCAAGTGCAGAGTCCTGAGTTCAATCCCCAGCACTGAAAAAAAAAAGGGTCCATCTAGAATCCTCAGGATCCAACCACTTTCCAAACCCCATCAGTCAGCACCCAAGCTTCTAGTCTTGGAGACCTTTAAGATCAAAACCATAGCTATCCACCTATGGATCAACACAAAATCAGCCTAAGTTTCTGTCCATAGATAGAAACATGGATAGACAGGCAGACAGACAGACAGATACTTTGCTCTCATAGAATGCAAACATAAAATAGATGCTGGCAAGGAAGTGGAGAGAAAGGACCCCTTGAGCATAACTCGTGACAATGTAATTTAATAAAGTCATTCTGGAAAATAGTACAGAGTTGATTCAAAAAGTTAAAAAATGAAACTTCAGTTTGATCTAGCACTGTCCCTTCTGGGTACATATCGACAGCAAATAAATCTGTATGTTAAAGAGAGGGCTGCATTCCCATGATTATGCAGCACTGTGCATAGGAGCCAAGAGACAGAACCAATCTGAAGGTTTGTCAGCTGATAAATGGATGAAGAATATATCCATATGTGATATACACATACATACATACATATGTGCCATATATAATGGGATATGATTCTGCCATGAAAAAGGAAATACTGCCATTCGAGGCAACATGAATAAGCCTGGAGGGCATTATAGTAGATAGAACATGGCACAATCTCACTCCTATGTGAAATCTGTAGAAGATGACCTCAGGCATGAGAACAGTGTTTACCAGTTGCTAGGGAGGATGAGGGACAATGGAGAGGACAAAATCACAGTGAGATGATAGCATGAGAGCTAGTGTTCCCTTACACAGCAGGACTCCTGCTCATCAGAACAGATGGCATATTTGAAGACAAATGCTCCTATCCCAGGCAGTGCTGGGTGGCTGAGGTGATGAGACTGCTGTTAAGGCCCTGATCTGATCACTACATGGTGTGCCTCTGGACCTAGACAACACACTGCACCTCGTGAATCTACACAGTTATTACATGGCAATTATAAATAAAAACATGTAGCAATACCGTGCTAACAACAGCTGCCTGATGGATGCAGGATTACAAATTTTTAAGTTATTTAACCCAGGCCAACTTTTATAATCTATTTCTATTACTTTAGTAGGAAAAGACACTTCAAATATGAACTGCCTTCAAGTCTTCACAGGACAAGCAAAAGTTTCACTTTCTATAACAGAATTTTATAAAGTCCACCACACATTCATATTGGATTATGAAAATGCTACAATGGTACAAATGGATGTCACATGTCTTAAGTTATTCAGAGCCACAGTTCTCATGCTCTTGAAAACAAGGAGTCCTGAGTTTCCCTCGCTTTAATTCTAACCCAAGGAAGGTAAAGGGGAATGGGAGGACAGGGAGTCTCCCAAGCGTGGCGAGGACAGGGCATCTCCCAAGCATGGCTGCTGCTTGATTTCAAATGATCAAGGGACCTACAGTGAGATGATGGAGCATGAACTTCAAGCCACTCACATGCTGCCCTGGTGAGTGGATGTGGGCAGTCAATGCCTGCCAGTGCCCTGGACATCAGCCAAACTGTGCCAGCAGCAGCACTGAGGCCAGCCTAGGACTAGAGCACTGTGGGCTCTGCCATGTCAGGGTCACAGCAGCATGCGATCCAGTGCAACCGTTCACCCCGTGCTCCTCACAGGTTTTCCTAAGTCTGTTACACTCAGAGGTGAAGAGCTGCCACCCTGGCTCTGAGCCCTCCTTCCTATGCCCACTCTAATGCTTAGTTCACAGCTTTACCTATAGAGACTGGCAACGTACACCTAGGGCTCACAAACTCAAATCCATGGTCTTGAACTATGAAGACTGTGTTCTCTGCAAATCCACCTTAGGAAGTAAAGAATCTGCTCTTGATTCTTCTGCAGGGAGCTCCAGCATGACAGTTAAAGGAAAAGACGAAGCTGGTAGGAATCATGTCAATAATAATTATAACACTTACATGGCACTAATGATCTGCCAGGTTCGCCCTTTCTTTTTAAGACAGGGTTTTGCTATGCAGCTTAGGCTGACTTTGAACTCATGGCTATATTCCTGCCTCAGCTTGCTGAATGCTGGGGTTACAGGAATGTGCCACCACATCGGGCCTCAGGTATTCTTTTAAACACTTTGGAGGTAATTTCGAAAGCTACCAGCTTACACATGGCGCATCATTGCCTTAACATAGCCAGTGTGGCCAGTGAAGAACAAAGCCAGCATTAAGGACAAAGCCAGCATTAAGGACACATGGTTGGGTTGGGGCTTTCCAACACTGCCTCCCAATGTTGAAAGGAACAGCATTGCTAGTACACACAGTGCTCAAAAAGCACAGAGCAGTGTAGGAAGTCTATGGCTGAAGATTGTGCTGGGGACTTAGGATTAGCTAAAACCTGCCAAGAAAACATGACCAAGTAAGAGCGAGGTGAGGGAAATCTGCATTTGGAAGGCCAAAAGGCTGGAGTATATATAGGTATTTTCATAAGAATATCAATTCAGTTCAGGAAAACCAAACTGTCTACTAACCTCAAACTCAGTAGATTTAAAATCATGCATTCTATTTGGATACAATCATTAAGATAAACAAACAAAAAACAACTCTTACTGCCTGGCTTTACTCAAAAAAGGAAGCTAGAGAACAAACACCATCTTTGCCATCTTTAATATCAACTGAACAGGTAAGGTCGTTTTGTTGACCCCAAAGTTTGAAACCTGAGAATCGGAGGGAAGACACATTTTCTAAAGCTAAAACTCCACCTCTGTCCAGATACCAGAGAAATGACTAACAGCCATTTAAACATTCTAGAGGACAGCCACTTGGCAGCAACAAAGCAAAGATTACAGTGGTAACAGGAAACATAATCCCCAAGAAGGTCTGATGGGTGGTGTGGGTGGTGTTTGGCAGCCATCCACCCCTAGCCAACCCAGCCACCTCGCACAGGCAGGCTGTGTTTCCTAGGCCCTGTAGAAGCCACCTTGGGAAAGGTATCACTTTATTTATTTATTTATTTTATTTATTTATTTTTTATTTTTTTTTTTTTTTGTCTTTTTGAGACAGGGTCTTGCTGTGCAGTTGAGGCTGGTCCTGAGCTCACTTTTGTAGCCCAGGCTGGTCTCGAACTTGCACCAATCCTCCTGCCTCAGCCTCCCGAGTGCTGGGATTACAAGCGTGCGCCACCATGCCCGGCGCTAGGTATCACTTTAAATAGCTAATTTTATATGCATTTTAAACCTAATATTAAAAGTCACACAAACACTCTGCTTTTTTTGGATTGTCCTTTTTAAAAAGTTTCTCCTTTCAGCTACTCTTTACAATCCTGTGGTCGCCAACATGCTTTGTGATGGAAAGGTGTCACTGCACCAGGGACCGGCTGCTCATCAGCCACATGCTCAGCCGGCAGTAGAAGGCCCCCTCACCAGAGTAGACCACCCCCGGTGTGGAGTGAAGGCCAAAGCAGGCAGAGAAAGGACAGCCGGACCTCAGCATCAGACTTCTCCGGAGCCAAATGCCTTCCATGAAGCGCCTGGAAGACAGAAGTGGGGCACACCCAGGGGTGGGGCCTGAAGGACAGGAGAGTAGAGGGCTCCCAGGGGTGGAGCCTGGAGGACAGAAGAGTGGGCTGTTCCCAGGGACAGGGTGGCTGTTCCCCCCTCCCTCCCCACCCCGATGATGGGGTTTATTCACTGCTCCCTGCGCCTTATCCTTTCAGCACCTGCACGGGGAGAGGCGGAACAACTCCGTGATTAGCCAGTGTCTGTCCTGGGGAGAAGCAGAGTCAGTCTTCTCCTGGCATAATGAATCTGTATGCCAAACAAAAAGCCTTGCTTTATTGGCCCATTTAGCAGGCGTCTTAACCAGAGTCCTGTGTATTGGAGGACGGGTTCCTGATTGGCACCAGGAGGCTATGGCATTTTGGGGAGGCGGGCCTAGCAGGACGCAGTCAGGTCACTGCGGCTGTGTCCCAGGTGTGGCCGCTCTAGCCTGCTTCCTTCTGCCTTCTGTCTGGCACCTGCAGGCCTGCGTGAGGTAAGCAGCTTCATGAGAGCACGTGCTCCCACCCGTGCAGGTCCTGAAGCACTGTGCCAGCAGGCCATGGACCAAAAGCTCCAAACTGTGAGCCCCCCACCCCCACCCTTTGCCCTTTTATTATCTTGGCGTTCTGTGACACAAAGGAACGCTAACTGGCATAGACCCTTGCTGTGACGCTGTGACTGTCAGGTCAGGATGAAGAAATGATATCTGATGTGAGTATAACTTGTCTACAGACACAAGCACCACGTGATCTAAGCAGACGCTGTATGCGACACTCCTCAAATGCTGGCCTGGAGCAGGGTCCCGGAGACTTCTGCTAGGCTGAGGGCAGTCTTTGGTTCACACAAGCAGGCGTCTACCCAGGAAGGCCATCAGGGCCTGGGGAGGGCCAGGAGGCCACAGTGGGGGCACTGCTGCACATGGGTGGATGCGATGAAACCAGAAACAGAGCAGAGCCCAGGAGAGGCAGGGCCGGGCCTGCAGCCTCCCACGCTGCCCGCCATCTTGGAGGACTTCTGCTTGCTGCAGAGTCTTCCTTTCCTCTCTTAGGATTTAGACCATCATTTTATCACAGTCCCATGGCTTCGCATTTTGCCCAGCGTGGGCGCAGGGGCTTGCAGCCCGCCGCCTGCCGTGCCCCTAGAGTTTGCCCTGGCCTCCTCCCCTTGCCAGCCTCGTCAACGTGATCTGTAACTTGCTGCAAGTGAGGAAGATCCCGTGGAGCAGCAGTGAGCAGAGATGCGCCCTCTGCCTCCTTGGTGCAGCGTTGGCTCACCGGGCCTACTCCCTCAGCTCAAGAAGCAGCGTGGGACAGTAGCCGCAACCACACTCACCGCCGCTGGGGCCAGGAAGCGCTGCTCAGGAAAGGCATTGGTCAGTTTTGATTTGCACCACTAAGGACAAGTGACGTTCGCCAGCGCCCAAAGAGTGCCGCCAGGGAACACCAGTGCTGGCACACCGCAGGTCTGCACCTTGCAGGTGGCCACAAACCCCTCAGGGTGTGGGTCACAAACTGTTGCTCATGGCCCACACTTCTGACCTGGTGGTCCGGAGACCCAGGTCTTTGCCTTAAGATTCACATTGTGATGACACTTCCCACTCTCCCGCAGGAAGTTTGCAGATGTGTTTCATGGCTGCTGTTTGTTATGTTAATTTCTTTGAGACAAGTTCTCGCTATGTAGTTCTGGACAGATTTGAACTCACAACGCATGAGCTCACAACCTCCTCCAAGCCTCCCAAGTGCTGAGATTACAGGTGTGCACCACCACACCCAGCACAAATGTGTTCTGCACCATAAGGACAGGGAAGAAGAAAACAGAGCCTTTGCTCATCAATAACGACATGTAGAGGGAGGGTGATGGGTGGAGAGTTTAAGGTCCTTGCCATGTGCAGAGAGAGAAGAATCCCTCAGGATTAGCCATAGCACACTCATGGAAGGGGGAATCACAGGGAAGCCTGGGCAAAGGGTGCGGAGGGTGCCTCAGGAGTGGCCAACCCCACCCAATAACCCTGGCATTAAGGAATATACCTTGAAGTTCATGAGGGCTGGTGGGGGACAGGAGCAAACCAAGAATGCAAGACGAGGCCAACTGAGGCCTCACTTCAGGTTCCATCCTGCCAGGTCAGGGACCAGCTCACAGCAGAGTTGGAGGGCAGCACAGGCAGAAGGCATTCCTGACAATGGGTGGCAGCAGCCAGAGATGCAGGGCCTGCATGGTCCCAAGAATAATTCCCTGGCTGAGACCTGCAACCTCCTGACCACTCCCTGCAAGGAGGTGGCTTAAAACGCCAGTGGTTCCTCCCAAGAGCACATTGCTTCATTGCTCTGTAACAACCCCATGTCTAAATCCAAGTCTCCTGCAGCACTCACTGGCTGATCTCACGGAAGTCAGTAAAACAAAAGAGAAGAATAACAAATAAAAGATTTGTTTTCAACTGTTTTATTTGGTATAGGGTCTCCCAGTGCAGCTCAGAATTACAGTGATCCTCTTGTCTCAGCCCAGCATTCTGGGGCGAGCACAGTATGCAGTACCAGGGATCAAACCCAGGTCCTTGCATTGGCCAGGCAGGCATTTAGACTGCAGAGCTATCTCCCCAGCTCCTAGATAAAAGATTAAACACCAAAATCGGTTCTTTGTGTCAATAGAAATACAAATAACAATGTCGACTAATCATGATGAAAAAGAGAAATAATCTATCACCCACAGCTATAATAAAATGGATGCTACCTTGTATGTTTTGCACCTAGTAAGAGGGTGTCAGTGGAGAATATGAGTCTCACGGCACTCTCAGGGTTCACAGTGCCACCCGACTGCCACGTACTAAGGGCTTGACCAGCCCAGGGAAACCAGGGGGTAGTGGCACCTGTAGGAGGCTGGGCCATTTGGTCCCTCGGGGAGGCCCTTGAAGGGACCTGAGGACCCTGGTGTCCCAGGCCTCTCTCTGTGTTCGTGTCCAGCTAGTTGAGGTCAGCAGCTTCACATTCCATGTACTCCTTGCCATGGGGCTGTGATTCGAAGATCAGAATCAGGAAAGCGTGGTTCTGCAAGCATGAACTACAATCAGTGGCCCTTTCCTCTGCAGTTAGCTTGCCACAGTAACAGAAAACTGACCGACATAGTGAAAGAAAGCGACATAGACCAGTTCCTCAAAATTCATAAACTGCCAAAAGTTAACCTCCACTAAGCAGACAACCTGCCTGAATAGGCCTCCGACCAACAAGAAACGATCTGCGATTTAAAATTCCACCTCAAAATAAATCTTTAAACTAAATTTCAATATAGAATGAGGTGCCAAACACTTCAAGATTGATTAAGACCAATTTTATAGAATTTCATCTATTGTCACTCTGCTACTTTCCTCCAAATCAAAATCCTGTCACCTCCATTACAGCCTGTGCTCCATGACAGCAATGGTGACATCTGCCTGGAGTCACAGCCCTTAGGACAAAGCCTATGTCTAGTGGCGCCCGAGAAGAAGTGGGTGCCAGCGCAGCTCTCTGCCCTCCCTGTACTTGACCCTAAAAGCAGGACAAGCATTTGTGAGTGCACCTCCTTCTCCTATCAGCATAAACAAAGATTAGCCACTAAGAAAGCTTCAGAATCTCCTCAGCCTGGACATGGCATGGGGGAGCGCGACCCGGGCAGCACTGGAGTGTATGTCCTCTCCAGTCCTTCGCTTCCCCACCACCTGCCCTCCGTAGAGACTCAGGCAACTTTTGTTCTCAATTCTCCAACTGTTCTTGTTTTTTGTGGACGTCAGTACACAACTGGGTGAAAGTCACTCCAGGAGCAGCTGCCCTGTGCACGTCCCAGGCACATGAGGAGCACGTGGGTGTGAACCTGCGTTTGCTTCTCTCCTGCTGATCTGGCTTCAGTCAGCGACCGCAGTTCACAGCAGAGAGCTTCACTGATGGATGGAAGGGCGCTCATTCCTGCCCTGCAATGCCAGAGAGCCTGACACAGTGACAGATAGGAGGGAAATGAGCAGCCATGTGCAGGAAAGCCTCAGAGATGCCTGCAGCGTGAGAAGTGGGTGCATGCATATACACATGCATGCACACACATGCGCATATACGTGCACAGATATGCACGCACATACACATGTGCGCACTAAGATCATCTTGCCCACACTCCCTCTTCTTAACTGAGCTGGTAGAGATCACATAGGATGGAGCAGTCGACTGACAGGAAAGGGCCGTATTGTTGAGTAGGACGCCTTCCAAAGGGGACTATGTTCATGCAGTATTTTTGAAACTCAAGTGTTTGTTCTCTAAGTGACCCAAACACTAAGATAAGTCATGCTTTGGCAATCAAAGAAAACATACTTCAATGGTTTTGTGAGGTCCAGAGCCATTTCTGACTCCCTCTTCACTTACTTCAGAATGCTACTTTTGCTGACTGAGTGTGCAGCCTCTCGTGGGGAGGCTGTGGAGTCAGGGTCCCCACCCGTGCCCAGCTCTCCTTTCAGCCAGGCCACTCGCTTCTGTCTGGGCACACAGCTCCATCAGCTCCGCCTATCTGTCGCCAAGGCCAGGAGCTGAAGGAGAGCTGAGAAGCAAAGCCTGTTGTTTCGTTTCCTCTTCCCCTCCCACTCTGCTTTCAGCTCCAACAGATTGAGGTGGCTTTTTAAGAACTTCTTTATCACTCAGAATCATAGACCAGATGCACAACTGGGTATATACGCGGAACAAATGGAGCACAGTTGTCACCTATTAAAAGCATAACTCATCGTGCATCTGATTGTCAGTGGAGAAGAATAGAAAAAGTTGTCATTTGTAGATCATTTCAGAAGGTAGAAATGGAGAATCCAAAGGAAACCACCACCCTGAGGCTCCTTCTTACAGGAAGAATTGATCATTCTTGATTAAAAACTTTAAAGCAACCCACAAAAGCAAAAAGTTTATTTTCTTGATGTTATTTCATTCTGAGGAGCCGAACCTTACCCTGAGGACAACCCTGCTCTCAATGGATGGCTTTGCTGGCTTCCAGCAAGCAGAAACTGCCCATTGGTGGCCACAGCAACGCACATCAGCCACGCAGGCATCCTGCTGGTGGGGCATTCCAGCCTTCACCCTGCCTGGCTGCAGCAAGTCAGCAGGTGCTAATTTAGCAAGGCACAGGGGCCTCTTGAAGTCCCACAAACCTGCTTTGTGGGTGGTCCCGTGGGGGCTGCTCTCCTAAGCACAGCCTTTCAGCTGTGTGCCTCTCCTGTGGTCTCTCATTCACCCCTCAGGCCCACACAGGGAGGCAGGGAGGCAGGGTGGTCACCTTCACTATGCAGACCAGAACAGAGCCCAGGGGTCTCTGAGCCTGAGACCATCAGTTTTCACACGGCTCATCCAGCTGGAAAACAAGGTCTGTCGGATTCCTGGGCAAGCGCTCTTAAACATCATGTAAGAAAAATAGCATAGCGGAGGAAATTCATGGATTACACAGTGTAACTCATAGATTACGCTGTCCACTTCTTGAGTGTTTAGGAGTAACTGCTCAGGTCTGCAACATTTGTTGTGCTACAGTCTTAGAGTGAAATAGCCACTGGGCAAGACCAACCATCTCCAGAGTGAGCAGGTGGCAGCGCCTGGCACTTAGCCTTTTCCTAGAGTGAGCGGGTGGCAGTACCTGGGACTTTGCCTTTTCCTGGCTCCCTGAAGTCTGTCTAACCTCTCTGTATGTGGCTGTACTGCTTTTTCCTCGCTCCTCCTAATTGGAGTCAGTTTATCTTTTCTTACACTCAACTGCTTACTATGAGGGAAATACTACACTACAGTGGGTGGTGCTTTGAGAATTTGGGAATTCCCTGTGGTTTGTTATGTGTAACACAGAATGAGAAAGTATCTGGCAAAGTTTGGCAGGAAACAAAAATGTCTAGAAATCCCTCCTCTGTGCCCTTATGATTTTAAAACAGCGATAAGCCATCAGTCATGAGCGAATTTTTGGTTCCTTGCATCTTACTCAACACTTAATGCTTACACACAGCCAGTACTGCACTCAAAAAGTAGGTGCTGTGTGATTGGACGGCCAGTGTCCACTGATGCACTGTATACCAGGAAAGAAGAGCCACTCCCTCCAGAAAGATGTCGAAGGCTGCCCTGGCCACACCTGGCTCTGTGCACTCAAGACAGTGCATGGGCCCAGAAGGAGCGGAACTCCACACTGAGGCATACATCTATGTGAGCCAAGCCATCTGTGCCCCTCGCCCATGGACCACAGGCTTCCATATGGGCTGCAGCCCAGCCACCTGGATCAGGAGAGTTCTCTGCATGTGGACAGCTCCCCAAACAGGAGTCCAGCCAGAGCCTCTGGGAAGCAAGGGCATGTTATGTGAGAGCACAGCCTCCTGCTTTCTCTCCCTGGTGGACAAAATCTACAGTGACGGGCTTTGGGGATCTGACATTGCACAGCAGACAGGAACTGATCCTAAATTTCTGCAGACAGTGTCTCTGGGCTGTTCATGCTGGGTTGGGCAACCTGGTGTAGGGGCTCTCTCAGCTAGCTACCCGTACTGGCGTGTCTGCTCAAAACACCTCCAGCTGCACTAGGTACAAAGCTACAGGAACACAGGACAGGTAAGATCTGGTGCTCTTTTGCATGGACTAGGGTGAACAATAATGTCTTATGTGTTTGAAAACAGCTAGAAGAGATTTTTGAATATTCTCACCCAAAGAAATGAGAAATGTTTCACTTGAGGGTTGTGCTAGCTGCTACGATTTTAGTGTAGGAAAAATAATATAACTTTCAGCTTGCTGGATGGCAGATATGCTGAATGCTTGCTCCCCCAAATCGAAGAATGACTTCTAAGGAACATGGGATATTAAGAGAAGGAAAAACTGATTGAGAGAGAGAGAGAGAGAGAGAGAGAGAGAGAGAGAGACAGAGACAGAGACAGAGACAGAGACAGAGACAGAGACAGACAGAGATAGAGGCAGAGAGAGGTAGAGAGAGGTCCCAAGGGACAGGACCTGAAGGTGTACTGCCCCACACCCCACTTTATAGAGGAGATTTCATAGAGCAAAAGCACCATGTGATGATTATAAAGTTATGACGTTGTATGGCGTGGGCCAACACTATGACCGACTGATCCTATTGCAAATATATTGATAAGTGTAATATTGAGCTGGGGGGAAGCAGATTACACAGCAAGTGTTCATGGAAAGAACAAAGACCTTCTTAGGAAGGGGTGGGTCAGGAGGGTAGATGAGGGTGACCCGGTCACCCACCTGGGTGACTCATGTCTACCTAGACTTTATGGACCAGGTGATAGTACTTATCTATCATTCTGGGAAGCACGTAGGCTTGGTCATTCTGCCTTTATCTTGAGGCCCAGATGAGTCTCTCACCAGAGTTGTAGCATATTCTCATCCTCTGCACCACCGCCCTCAAGGGTGGTGCCTTCTCTGACTCCCTATAATATTTTTACCTAACTTACCTGTCTATAATAATTTGATCATTATACGATGTGTAGCATACCTAAACATCAACTTTCACACCTGTGATTGCACAATTGTTACGTCTGAGCCATAATAAAACTTTTTAAATGCTGAGAGACATAGATTTGATAGAAAGATATATTTATTATATCTTTACCTATATTTATTAAATCGATTACATTTTGATTCAAAACTTACTTCCCTTCTGTCATGAAGTTAGAGATTAGGACTCTTGAAGGTGGAAGTCAGAACAACCCAGGAAATGAAGGTGACCCTCACCTGAAAGAGGATTTTTCAAGCTTACAATACTAAATGCAAATAATTCTGTGGTAGTTTGGATGGGGAAGGATCAAGCCTGCCCTGCCTCTCTCCCTGCCTCTACCTCCCTTCTTTTCATCCTCCCTCCAGCACTAGAGAGTCATCCCAGAGCTTTTACACCAACCCATATCCACAGGGCACTTTTTAATTTTACTTTGAGACTGCTGCTCAGTTGCCCAGGCTATGCTTGAACATGTGACTATCTTGCCTAGGCTCTGTAGAGGGATGGGATTGCAGGCTTACACAGTCACACCCAACTGTTTCAGGGCTTGGGTCTCTCCAAAATGCAGGTTAGAATCTAAATCCCAATGCCCAGAGTGTCGAGCACTGTGGCCTTTGGGAGGCGACGACTGTGAGAGCTGCACTTCAATACCTGGACCAGATGACCTTAAAAGGCTTGACTGAGGGGGCCTGTCTCACTTCATGCTCTGGTGTAGAAGGACGTGCATTCTGCCCCCTCCAAGGGTCAGAGCACTCAGTGCCATTCTGGAGTTGGAGATCAGGTCCTCACCAGACATTGAGCCCACAGGAGATATCCTCTTGGACTTTCTGGCCTCCAGATTAAGAGAATGCTTTTCACAAGTTACCCTGGTGAAGGCATCGCTTGTAGCAGGACAGAGATGGCTACACCATGCTGCGTTCACAGGTGACCTCTGCTCTGTGTTGAGGGATCTTCCCCCTAGTTATTTTATAGTCCCAAATAAAATATTTTTCTGTTTTCATTACCGTCCTCTGGCTGTTTTGAGGGTGACACTGATGCTGTATGCTACGTTATGTAAACCAGGAACTGAGGTAAACCCTTCGAAACTTTCCAGTGGAGAAACACACATGTAAACAGTCATATGCAGAACATTCCGCTATATGCCGTGTGCTGGGTCTTAGATCTTTCTTTTTCCTTGTCTTATTATTTTAGGGTAAAATGAAGTCTGGAAATACACCTTCAAAATTATACATACCAAGTTTTTAAGTTTTTAGAATAATGATACACTTAGAGGCTGGAGTTGTAGCTTAGTGGTGCAATGTGTGCTTTGTATGCCTAAGGCTCTCAATTCAAACTTCCAGGGTTAAAAAAAAAACTTGTAAATAATAAACAATAATAAAATGTAAGTAAACATCAGCAGTAGCATGTCTGAAGGATTCTTGTGCCACATTTTAATACCTGAGTTCTTATTTGGTAGAGGAACGACACACAATCGCTAAGCTCAGGAGTCACATCAGAAAGGCCCTTACTACTATCAGCAGGCTAGCACACAAAGTCAGCCAGATGAGACTGAAAGGAGCACTTAAAAATATTTATTTCTCTTAACCACCAACCATCTCCACCTGAACTTCTAAAGTTTAAAATCACAGCATTTCCAGAATGCTCATTCTGTTCCAGCCAGTATTCTAAATTCTCATTTGTAACTCTACAGATCTCCAAGGTACAGTGTGGCAATCTGATGCATGTATGTAACACTTAATGAACAATCAGGCAAACTAATATTTCAGTCCTCTCTTCATTTATTAATGTTTGCGGCCTTCATATTCTTCTAGTTCTTCACAAAATAAAAGATAAACTATTACCACCCTAATGTTTGTGCAATACTAGAGTTTATTCCTTTATCCAATCTCACTTTAACAGTCTTGAAACATGCCCCTTCCAGCCCGTAGTAATGGTAATCCTCGGCCAGGTCTGGGCAGGGTGAGGGCAAGGGTGGGGCAGCCCAGCACCTCTTCCATACAAGCTAGCTGGGACCCTTGTCACTTACCGATTTCTCACCCTAGAATGGATTCTATCTTCCTGCTTGGAGGTGTGGAACAAACCACATGACTAAGTACTGACTGAGCAGCAAAGGAGACTCCTACCTTTGTCCAAGAGTAGGAGAAATAGAAGATACAAGTCACAAATCAAACTCTGTCCTGCAAAAGTAAAAAAATGATAGATACAGGGTAAAAGTGACGAGGGGGATGGGCAGGCTCATCAAGAGAAAGAATACACATGGACAGAGCTCTTCTGGGAACCTGGGGGCCATATCTTCCCACAACTTCCTCAGTTCTTTCTGGTCAGCAGTCTGACCATGTCAACAGTCACAGTGCTGGGGTTTACGTAGCACATATGTTGTATCTTAATCAAGTTAGATGTCATCAGGGAGTCACCCTGACAGTGTCACAGTTCCACTAGTCTCAGGGGCTCCTGCAAAGGGGCCTCTGGCCTATGAAAAGGAAGACTGGGGCAGGGCAGACATTCATTACGCCAAGTAAGCAGTGCAGGATCGAGACGCAGGAGCAGCACAAGCAGCACCACAAAAAGGAGCATTAGCAGCTGGACCATTTGTGTTTGGAGATCCACAGCCATTCTAGACTTCCTTCTACTGAGCACATAACCAACACACCCTCCACGGGCCAGCGCAGATGGAGTGGCAGAGGATGTACATGCCAGTCCCAGGCAGCTGGAGTGCAGTTTTCTTTCCACAAGAGGGAGAGGGAGCTGAAGACACCGCAAGTGACAAGGCTGGGGTGCAGGAGATCAGAGTCAGGCCTCTGCCCTGCCCCATTGTGTTCCTTACTGTAATGGAGCCCCTCCTAGCAGTCAAAGTGAGAGCTGCTGTGTTTTGAAGTGACTCCGAGCAAATGAGCACCCCTATTTCCTGGGACCTAGCTCTGAATAAATCTTTTTTTTTTTCCTTTTTATTAAGATGTAACCAGTGTTTTCCCTCTAGGTTCTCAAAAGGTGAAGCTGTAGCACAGCAGTAGGGAAGGTGATATAAACTAATTTGAGTGACTCTGTCTTATACTATGCCAGTATTTTAGAAGCTGCTTGTCCTATGGGTCACCCTGCCCAACCATAAGCCAAGGAATGCGCTAAGCCTTTTAGAGACAGGATGGGATCCCAGGTGTCCCAGTGCTCAAACAGAGAATTGACTTAACCCCTGCCCTGGTTGACACAAGCCCTCCTACCCAAAATGAACTCTGCCTTTTGCCTTTGTCTGGTCCAAACTGTTCTTACCTTTATGATTGTTATATTATAAAATCTTGTCTTCCCTATAAACCTCAACCCTGGTCACAGATGTTCTCCCTAATTGTAGGCATACCTAGTGCCAAATGTCTTTCCTGATTACAAGAACAGAAGACAACTCCCAGGCCCTGCAACATCTCCTCTTCCTCCTCCATCATGGTGCCAAATGTCCTTTCTGATTACAGGATTAAAGACAACTCCTGAATCTTGCAAAGTTCTCCTCTCTGATCAAAGATAATTCCTAAATTTCCCTCTCCAATCAAGGACAACTCCCAAGGTCCTCTCTTTTCCACCCACACCCCTGTGGTTTCTCCCTTTATATTCCTTGTTTCACCTTAGCAAGATGTTGCTTTCACCTGACCCACAGGAGAAACTGGCTGCTGAGTTCAGCTAATACAGTGCTCCAAATTTTCTTTTTGGCTTTGGGTCTTGGTTTCCTTCACGATGTGCAACAGGAGGAACGGGGTATGGATTATCAGAAAGAACAAAGCAAAACCCTCGCTGGTGAGAGAGGTTCCCAGGAAGGACACCAAGGAGGAAGCACCCAGACTTAGAGGCTCCTATCTGACTTCTGAGGAGCAACATCCGTGGGCACACAGGAGTGGGGGCCGTCGGGGCTGTTTCCAAATTCAGTGGGCATGCAGAGGCAAAGGCTCTCCGCTGCTACTGTGTAGGGGCTTTCTCTTATCAGAAAGCACCTCTGCTTAGCAAGCTCAACTCATTTTATGGGTCTATTTCCTCTGCACTCCCAACAGGCCTTTGTTCCTTGTTCTACAGTCACACTGAGGCCATCCCACTCTAGTCAGGCACCTTCCCTAAGTGGTTCTCATCCTCTTCCCTCCCTCTGGAACACATGGCCTCCTTTGCCTCGGTGGTGAACAAAGGAGGCTTAACACAGAACCCAAGCAGCCACAGCAAGAGCCCCACTCTAGTCACCCCCTCAGGAAGCCTTCCTGACCTCCCAGGCTCTCTCACTGGAAAGCAAGGGGAAGCTTTAAAGCAACAATCCAATGTGTGCACAGCAATGTCCTGATGCACTGCCTCCTCACACTCCAGTCACCATTCTTGTCATGCTAGCCCCTAATCATCTGTCAAGTACCCCTCTCCTTCTGAGCAGCTCCTAGGGGAAGGCCTCTTAGTGTAGCTACCAGACTTGATGCTCTCTATTACGCAGCGGTTAAAGGCTGGATACACAGCTTTCTGGTCCTGGCAAGTGCCACAACCCATCCTACCAGTATCCACTCTGCCTTAGCTCCCTCGGGACACAAATCTAGCAAGAGGTGCAATTCTCAGAACGGAGGTAAAGACAAGGCTGCCTGGTTCAGTTAGCTTGGGCAACACTGAGCGTGAGCTCTTTCTAGGAGCAATTTATAATACACAGTGGCATGGTGAAGGCTGTGCCATCTCTTTAAGTTGAAAAATAAATAAAAATAAAAGTAATTTGCAGTTGAATTTATTTCAGAATGTCTTTTTGCTTATTGGTGTCTTCCAGCATGCCTATTCACAGAGGCCACAATGCATTCTCCGAGCACCAGCTGGATGCCTGGCCTTCTCAAGGCCCATAGCAGCCTCTCCAGGCCTCCTTTGGTGAATGCTGTGTGAAGGCTGCATGCAGCAGGGAGCCTGCCCCAGGCCAGCCCAGGAGGCTCCGCAAGCAGCACAGGGACAAAGGCCCTTTGCTTCCTTTGTAAGCAGCCATTCCAAGTGAAGGAGAGATGGTTAAAGCAACAGCTGCATTATTCTCAGCACAAAGGTTGAAACACTTTGTGAAGAACAGAGAATAGAAGCCATAGGACAATGCCCAGGGGGAAGCTGACCCTAGGCCCTGCTGCACAGCTTCCTGCCCCTTTCAGCGTTTTGCTGTCTCTGCTGGGAACTTGCCTGCAGTGTCTCCACGAGAGGTTTATGTCTAGCTTGTATTTAATCTCTGATTGCTTAATTAATTGCTTAGTTATTGGAAAGCGGGATCAGGATAACTCCTGTCTTCTGGATTTCCCCAAATTTTTACTGCAAGTTGAACAGATGAAAAGGGATAATGAAAATCTGCCAGTGGTAGCAAAAACAAAACAAAAAACAAAAGGAGTTCCAATCGCTCATCCCCAAAATGCTGGTGCTGTGGGCCCAGGACTTACACCAGCCCTACAGGGCACGTCCCTCAGTCCTATCTGGGTGGTAAAGGGCAAAATGGAGTGTGGTGCCCGACAAGTACCCCCACCCCAGCAGGCAAGGCCTCAGTGCCCACAGCAGGTCTTGGAGAAGCCCTTGCGGAGTCCCTGTAGGTGGACATAGCATGACATGAAATTGGGACAGAGCTTCAAAAACCAGGATTGACTGATGTTTGGAGATGGGCCGTGTAACAACATCTAACAACTGTGTCCACGAGGATGAGGATGCCTGCATTATTGCTTCAGCACAGCTCCAGGTGTGCTGGGAAGACCAACTCAGTGGACACAGAAGATCCATGTTGTATGTGGGTGGCCTACACCAACAGGCTGGTGGCCTAGGTGGAATAAGAAAGCAAAGTGAAGTCTGGCTTCTCCTTCTGTGGAGGGCTCCGGTCTCCACCTTGGGCCTCCATCTCCAGGCCTGCCGTGCAGACCCTTCTGCCTCCAGGTAGAGGTGCTCCTTTGCTTCACCCTGATACAGGCCACTTCTCCTGCCCCCTCGTGCTGCCTGTGTGGTCAGTACCACAAGATGAAATTTTAAACGATGGCTTTTTCCTTGAGAGATAAGTGGACTCCCAAAGCTTCACCAGTCTTGGGGCATAAAAACCAGCCCTGCTCTCCTCACTCCTCAGTCCACATGAGTGGGCATAATACTCAGATGCTGGAATTAGAGCCAAATCAGGCAGAAACATTGCAGGCAGCCAGATACTGCTGGGCCCTCAAGAGCACCAGAGCAAAGATGAACTCGGCTGTGGCCAGCGGGGCATCTCTAGGAGGCCAGGCCTCAAGCCAGACAAAATGATGCCAGTCACCTCCACAAGCCACTAAGACCTCACTCTCATCCTTCGCTAGAGCCTCTGCTCCTTCCACACACACTTGCTACGTGGCTCACTCCCGCATTGGACTATTCCTTCAGCGGCTATGTTTGCATTGTGCCAGCATGGTTGTGCTCTCCAAAACTACTTTGAAAAGGGTTACTCACACCCAGGACTGCCCCTGCCTCCCAGGAGCTGCATCTCTCCCTCTCAATAAATATTTACTACTGTTAAGCTCCTTCGTTCCTTAGAAGTCACTCTCCAACATGAGGAAACACAAACTCCACATTTCAAACACGTAGCAGGTTCAGAGTTAGCATATTTTCTTTATGGCATCTGGTGGTCCTACATCACTCCTGTGTCACCGGTGCCAGGAGGCTGAGGTCCAGTTTCATCCCCACAGAGAAGAGAAGGCAGGTCTGAAGCCAGGCAGCAATGCAACAGGTAGGGTCATGTCCCGCCTCTCACTGTGCTCCCCCACTCCAGGTTCCTTGCTGTAAACACCCACACATATCTTGTATGCAATAAGATGGAGGTCTGCAGCAGATGGGCCTCTCCATCTACTTGGCATAGGCTTCCAATAAACCATTTTCCCTTTCCACCAAAGTCAATGGCCTTCTTTGGTTGGACCAGCAGCACGTGGAAGAACTTGAGGCCTGAGGGTGAGCCTGAGTGGCCAGGAGAGAGCATGAGGAGTGCATGAGGGACTCTAGAAGTCAACTGTAGCCTTGGGGACCACCCCTGGGCCGGCTCTCAGATGGGCATTTCCTGGCTCTGAGTCCACCTTCTCTGTAGACTGAAAAGCATATTTCGTTCTTGAGGGAGGGCACTAGCTGCTCTCTAAAAGCGGCCAAATTATGAATAAACTCGTTTTTCCATTTTTATTGGTTTTTCTTATACTCTTGGTCTTGACCATTTCCTTTAAAAACTGCATTTCCTAGAACAACAGAAGATTCTAGAAACCATGGCAACCTAACAGCAATCCCTGTGCCGGATGGAATTTTCTAAATGCTAGTGCCCATAGACTTGGCAGAGATCTTTCGGGGTGACCAATTCTAGAACTTGGAAAAGAAATTTAAAGAGATCTTACAATAGGGCTTGGCTCTGAGCACCAAAAGGGTCACTCAAAGTTCATGGGTCTGATTCTCAAAGGAGAATAAAAGATGGCTGAATCTGATGTAAATGCATTGAATATACAAGAACCTATGAATCTGCAATGATATTCTGCAAGGGGAGCAGTCACTAGCCAGAGGCCCGCCTGTGCTGTGGCCTGGCAATTAATGGGAAGTTTTCTGCAGTGACCCTCCCTTTCCTATGCAATTGTCTCTCTGCACAGACAAATGGCTCTGGACGATGAGAAGTAGCTATGAAGCGGCTCGTGGTGCAACTCCATGTGGCACAAAGGAACTGTGGGAGACAGGCAAGTGACACGGGAGACACCAGGAGGAGGAACGCTGCCAAGCGACTGCGGGAAGTTGTAGCCCCAAACCAAAGACAACCACAGCGCCTGGCCTCCCCGAGATACGCTGTGCAGCCTCATCTGTAGGGCAGCACCATGCAGCCGCACCTGTGGACTGCGCTGGGCAACGCTCAGGGAGGTACTCGGACTGTTGTTGGTCACAGGTTGGCGCTGTTGATAGGTTTTGAAAATCTGTGCTTTTAGCAATAGATTCTTAGATATTTGGGGGTAAAATGGTGAAAGGCTTAGCCTGGCAGTAAAATATTCCACCATGCAAAATAAAAAAGTGAGAAAAATCTTGCAAGTGTTGAACTGGTAATGGGTGTATTCTAAAATATTTCAGCTATTATATGAAGTGTCTATTATACTGTTATCTTTGGTGTTATTAGAAATTTATCCCTGATACCAGGGATTGAAGTTGGGACCTTGCACTTTCCAGACAGGCACTTAGGCTGCTTGGCTATTTCCTTGTTCCTGTCTTTGTTGTGTTTTTTCATAATGAACTACTGATAATTGTGCCATCAAATATACATGTCTATAATTAGCTACAAGTAAATATAAAAATTTTGGAGCAAAGGATGTTATTTTCCATTTAAAATTCTAACACTTTGTTTCTCTAAGTTTCTCTCATACACAATGTGTGCATATGTATATCCTCTGTGTTTATATGTATGTAAATGTATCTCATTAAATCCATATCTAACCATAACCAGAGCTTGGAATTATGGCCTAAGCAATACACACCATGGATACATAGATCTGGTTCATCTTTCCCAGCACCACAGCCCTGCTAGAACGCAGACAGTTCTCTGCTGTACTGAGATTGAGACCCTAATTGCATACAATTCCCTGCATTAATAAGTAGGATCAACTCTAGAGCACTTTGAAATCAAATAGGTGGTTAAAATGCAACAAGAAAGAAGCCTTGCCAAATCAGCTTTAGGGCCAGAAAATGATTACGGACTTGGAGAATGGAGTGTGAAGATGCCCTGCCACAAGAGATAACCCTGACGATTTGATGGCGGGTTACTCTCCTCGCTCCAGAGTGAGTTTTTTTTTGAGGAGAAAGCGTGCTTTCTGGGAGGTGTTCACAGAAGGATGAGTAAAGCGTGGGCCTCCTGGATGATGCTGCAGGACAAATTGCTGCCGACAGCCTGGCACCCTGGTAAATTCAGGGTGGCTGCACACATGGCCTACTGTTGCCATGCTTGTAGTCACCCCTGATACCACAGCTGGACTGAACAAAACCAGCGTCCCTCACCTTCTTCAGGGTGCAAAGACCTGGATGTTGCTGCTGTCATTCAGCCTAAGGTCTGGAGACTCATGGGTACCCCTGGTGCCCAGGAGGGCAGGTGGCACCCAATAAGGAATAGAGTTACAGTCCCCTGGGAAAAGGGAGCTGCAAGTAGCCTAAGCTGGGATGCAAAGGATTCTGCTGGAGGCTCTGACCTGCCCGGCCTGGGGCTGCAGATGCACATCTGGAGGCACCATGCAAAAGATCATGTCCAGCCTGCGCACGCAGCCAGAGGACAGGGAAGGTCGGGCAATGCTTTCTTCAGTGCATGACAAATTGGAGGAGTCAGTGGCACCACAGAGAGGGGTTTAATATGCAAAAGTGCACGTGATGATATGGAAATAAATAACCCAGGTCACACACAAGATGCTAAATGATCCAAGTTACAGGATTCGAAGGAGGAGAGGGCCATGGAGTCAAGTATAACCCAGCTTTGATACCCTAGAGAAACTCTAGAACCAAGGGAGCCACTGGGAATGGAGGAACCACGCAGGGCTTTCCATGAGCTGTGCCTGCAGAGTGGTCTGCATGCACACAATCTGCTTTCACTCTGCCCAGAACTTCTGAGCGCTTCTTTTTTGGAAGAAGATTATTCCTCTGGAAGCCAAAATTCTTCTGGCTTGTATTTATTTGCTCATGGCATCCGAAACAAAAGTGCCTATCTCAAGTAATCCTAAGACAGAAATACTCTGCTTGGCCTAAAACTGTGGTGACCTATCTAAGAATATGCACACACATTTAACCCAAAAGAAAAGCTGAAGGGCTAGTAAGCAACAGATGGGACAGGTTTTTCCTTGTAGTATCTCCTAATTGTTGATGCAGTCTTTCATCTCTTTCACACCCTTCTCTCTCAACACACAGCATACACACACAACTCCGGGAGAACAGTGAGGGCATGCACATATCGGTGAGCATTTCTACCAGCCCTGTTGGCCTGAGTCCCTTCAGTGCAGGAGGGTTCCTTTATCCTTAACTTTTATATCAGTAGCCTATGGGAAAGAAGCATAGTTTTCATTTAATTTTAAATGGAGAGTTAACTGAAAAGGTTTTGTGATTCAAAATTTGAGGCAGATACTCCAAGCTACAGTTTGTTTCTTAATTAGGAACATGGATTCTAAAACCACGATGTGAGAGGTTTTAGCAGAGGTGCTGGTGCCCTGGCTCTGGCATCAGGCCTCCCACACTGGCCTGGGGCTGTAAGACGCTTGCCCTGGCAGCCCAGCTGTCCTCTGGCTGGCTTGGGAGGTACCACTCCTGGCTGCGGTGTCACCCGCTGAGCAGGCCAAGTCAGCTGTAGGAGGATGAAAAGCCTCATCTGGAAGGACCGGTATCAAAGCAGCAATTATATATTTTCAATTTGAAAATTGCCTGAGATGAGAGATTCAAATCTATTTGAGGACTTAGGGTTGATACATTTGTAACTGGCACATTTTTATCTCAGTCTTCCCATTTTAAATACTCATGTAAGATAATTAAGAAAAATGCAAATAAAATCCAAGTGAGACATTTCTCACACATACCTTATTTGTCACTTTCTCTGCCCTTTCATTCATGATACCTCCTCTCTAGTGTTCCCAAGCCCTGAAGAGCACTAACACCTCCACTGGAAAGCCAGTGGGTTGAGATTTCTTAACATGTAAACTTGATACGGTTATTGTTCCTGCTTTCCCTTTCTCTTTTCATTTTCAATTGTTCCAACTGTCTTTTTTCCCTTGTCATATTCTCTGTCTTCACTTGGATCAAGTGAGATGTTTTTGTCTTTTTTTCTTTTAGTATGTATGCACTTATTGTTGTGGAGTTTGGGATCAAAGCCAGGGTCCTGCGCATGCTTGGAGCTGGCATGAGAGTGCCAGTCCTCCACTGGCTTTTAGTAATCCTATAAGTTTCTGTCGTTTCTAAACATGAGTCTAGGGTGAGTTTGTACACTGCATTACAGGAAGCTTACAATAGCAGGCCTTTCATTTCTTTCTTGTCTCCTCCTCCCCCCTTTATTTTAGGGAAGGGTCTATAGGGTGTTCAGGGTCTCACTACTAGATCAGACTCATAGTGTGACACTGTTTACAGCCTTCCAAGAGCCAGGATTACAGGCATGTGCCACCATGCCCAGTCTCCACTGCTGTCTCATGGTGCCTCAGTGGCAGGGCAGTCAAGGCAGGCCTGGGAATCAAATCCCTGGGCCCTGTGCCTGCTTGTAAGTGCTTTAATCTGTTGATCTATTTGTCCAGCCCTCATATTATGTCCTATTGTTGTCACACGCTTTTTCTATTTGATTATAAGCTCAATATAGACTGCTGTTTTGCTGTAACTAGTTAACTGTTTTGAACAAACTCTAAAATAGGAACCAGTCACATTTACTTACACTGTAATATCTGAGCTTTACAATACTTCCGCGGATCTCAGTTTTCATGAGGCTGTAATTTCCCTTTAGCCTGAACTGTATTTCACTTTACTTCTAAAAGGTATTTCCCTGAACACTATGAGTCTGATCTAGTAGTGAGACCCTGAACACCCTGTAGACCCTGGTGGTAGAGGTACAGTGGCCACAGCACCAAGTCTGCAGGTAGCTACACACACTTTCCCGGCCAGCCAGAACCAGCCACTGGGGCTGAGGTGCATGCAGTACAGGTTAAGACATGGAACTAAGAAGACAGCACTTGCTCTATGTAAATGAAGGAGTACTGGCAGGAGAGCTGGGCTAAGAAGGCCAAGAGTCCTGGTGCCCATGCTAAAGCGACAGGCAGGCTGAGGTCATGGGATCACTCAGCCTCCCTGGGCAACACAGCAACATTGAATCTAGAAACGTGTGTGTGTGTGTGTGTGTGTGTGTGTGTGTGTGTGTGTGTGTGTGTGTTTTGTTCAGCCTTTTATATAACTAGAAATTTATGTACAGCAGAATCTGTACAGGTCACACTGACTCAGCCTGAAGAGCATAACACTGGGTTCCACAAGAACATCCTTTATTTTTCTGATATAAATCTTTACTTTAGTGTAATGGGAGTCAGGTGTGCGTCTCATTACCTCTGCCTGAAGAATACAGGAAGCAATCTTCCTTGCTACAAGGAAAGGCATGGCATATGTGCAGAAGTATAAAACAAAGGTTTTAACTGAAATGATGCTACAGCTAACAGGTTTGGTGTATGCTTACCTGAGCAGCACAAAGTATGATACATCCACACTAGTCTAGGGTTTACTTTTCAAAAGTTTCCTTCTGACTTTTCTGGTAGACATAGCTCAGCTCAGTACAATAGAACATGAAAAACAGATTTGCAGGTCTTTGAGAAGGTCAAAAGTGAATCATTGGATTACTCACACATGGGCAATATAGGTGTTCCATTATAGAAAAATGCGTGTTATTAGAATAGGAGAGGTGTGGGTGGAAGATGGTGGTGACCTTGACCTTGGTCTTGAGAACCAGGCCGGAGTTCCTGTACAGAGCAAGAATCAACTGATGCAGACACAGGAAATGCAGACCTCCTTGACTTACTTGATGAGGACAACAGCAATGTGAGTGCAGATCTGACTACTTGAAATGTTGTGAAATTGTCACTCAGTCAAATGGAAGGGTCCAATGTTAGTCCAGGTCTGAAAATACAGTTAGGGTCCTGACAGGGCTGAAATGTAGTTGTCAGAATGTGAGCACTGCCATTGAATGGAGGCAGTAGGCACTGACAAGATGCTACAAATAAAAATACACAAATGTTCTGTATGTATCAAGAGCCCTATTTAAAAATGTATTTATTATGACACCTCAGTAGCTGAACCAAAAGGGTTCATGGGTCTGCTGCACTTAGCAGGGATTTCTCATGGTAATTGCAGGAATGTAAATGAACTATGGAAAAGCCAAAACATGTCATAAAGTCCAGCAAGATAGTTCAGCAGTGTAAGGCACCTGCTCAGGCAAGCTTAGGAAGGTAGAGGGGAGTGTGGTTTGATACATATGAAGACTTATTATGCTTTCAACTTTAAAATCAACCCTGGAACTCAGCCATCAAGCTCTTATTTGTGTAGTAATACAGTAGTCTCTATTTTATGGTTCCACTTTTGCAAACTATTTTGAGAGTTTTCAAAATTATCATAGATATTTTGCTATAATGTGAGATTTTGCAGTACCATACAATATACATATGTTGCTAAAATTGCAGAAGTTTATAAGCTTAGAAAATGGTTAACAACATTAGAAATGTTTTTAGAAGTGTGGAAAGGCTTATGAGAGTGTGGGAAGAGTAGATAAAGATGACATCACTACTTTGCTGATTTTTGCCAATCTCAGGGTATCTGGAACATAACCTCTGCGATAAGTGAGGAAGCGCTGTGGATGAACAATGCTGCCAACAGACCTACTGCTCTTATCTCCCGAACTGTGCCATATGTGATAGCCAATCATTGGTTTACCAGTTTCCAAATGATGTTACATTTGCTAACAGAGCACAAGTCGACCAGTATAGGAGCTGTATATGGGAGCACAGCAGGAAGTCCAAATTAAATGCTGCAATTTTCAAATAGAGAATTGTATAGTACCATCTTTGGATTTGGGAAATATTTCTATTTCTTGCATATGGCAAAGAAAAACAAACTGGTACTGCTGATGTCAACATTGCACCGTGATGGAAATACCGACAGGAAAACCTCTACAAAGTGGAAACCCGAGATGGGCACATTCTATAATAAGACAAAAGGTGGCACAGATGTTGTTGATGAATTATGCAGCAACTGCGATGCCACTCTAAACACACAGCATTGGCCAATGGTTGGGTTTTACTTGATGCCAGCCAGACAGTTCCCGACAGTTTACAAAGCAAATGAAAACTAAGTCCCTTTCAACTCAGCTATTTCCATTCTGGATATTTTTCCAGAAGACCTGCAAACATCATATCACAGTGGTATATGTGCACCCATGTTTATAACAGGACAATTTGTCGTAGTTACATCTCAGAAACAACCTAAATGCCCAACAACTGAGGAGATGTGGTATTTGTATACATAGGAGTATTACTCTGCTATAAAAAAAAGATAAATTTGAGTATTTATATGAAAATGGATGCAACTAAAGACCATAATGGTAAGCCAAATAAATCAGATATGTGTGCAAATATCATATTGTCTTGTTAGTGTAAGAAGCTGAAAGAGTAAATGAAATCTGAAAGTTGCAACAGATACTGTAAATAGGGAATAAAGCTGTTCAAAAGGAAGGGATGACTGAGATGAAGAGAATGATGGGTTGGGACAGATATATATATATATGTATGCATGCAGGATGGTTTGCATAAATGTACAGTGGACTTTTGCTGGCCTATGAAAAAGAGCACATAATGCTTAATGTTTTTATCACATGTTTCTCTTTTCTTAATTTCTTATAACTTTTCTTCTTTCAATTTTGCATGCATGGCCGGGCGTGGTGGCTCACGCCTGTAATCCCAGCACTCGGGAGGCTGAGGCAGGAGAATCGGTGCAAGTTCGAGACCAGCCTGGGCTACAAAAGTGAGCTCAAGGCCAGCCTGAACTGCACAGTGAGACCCTGTCTCAAAAAGACAAAAAAAAAAAAACAAAAAAAAAACAATTTTGCATGCATGTATCTGGAAATCTGAACAACAAATTTCAAGACAGCATTATGCAATATAACAAATACTGTTGAACTCATATTACTTTGTTTAGTGAAATTTGTATCATTTCTATTTCTATCATTATTTTGTACCTTCACTAAAAAATAAATTAAATAAATAAAAAAGCGAAAACATTCAGAAATTTTTTAAAGGATTGGGACTGGACCACATTGATCATTTACAGCAAAAGAAAACCAAAATTTTTTTGCCCATGGAACAACACACAAGAAAGTTGTAGACTGCATGGGTGAGCTCCCAGGTGAGCCGGCAGGCATAGCATTCCCGAATCCTACTGCAGCAAAAGAAAAACCAGATAAATATCAGCTGTGCCCTATGACAAAGGACAAGAAAACAAAACATACGTGCTATCTATGTATGTGATCCTTGTGTGTGCATTATGCAATTTTCATGCCTTGCATGAGCCAACTGAAAGCAAGTATTTGTAGAATCCTATGACATTTTCACTGTAACTTATATAGGTTTTAATTTTTGATGTTCTCTCTTAAGTTTTGTAAGCAGGTTCACCACTGAAGTGAAAATGCTATTTCTTCTGCATGTACCATACATATTAAGAATTTAACACTTTATTTTATTTTTGTGTTCTCATTAACCATACATTGCATCATATAATATGAACCTCATGACAAAATAGCAATAACAGTCAAGTACATCCTACACGAAGACCAGGAAAGCAAACCCCATGCTGTCAGTGTGAGGGATGGATGTCTATGGCTGTGCTCTTTTCATGCGTGAAGGCTGCCTCAGGCGTGCTCACTGAAGCAAAGATTTTTTTTTTTTTTTTTGCAGCATGCTTCTGGTATTTTCATTGTTGGTTACATGGGAATCTAGCATTGTTGTTCT
Source organism: Myocastor coypus (assembly GCA_004027025.1). Classification (NCBI taxonomy): domain Eukaryota; kingdom Metazoa; phylum Chordata; class Mammalia; order Rodentia; family Myocastoridae; genus Myocastor; species Myocastor coypus. Next base: position 36,247 of record PVJA010011493.1, read on the forward strand.
CATTTATCATATACCAAAAACAAATCAGTGTTGAAAATTTTGATATTTTAATAAACAATAAATAATAAAAATGCAGTACTTTATGTTGTGATAATTTTTCTTGTTAAACACTCATTTAATGCAATAACACTCATAACATTGACTGGGAAGACTTGGGAGGCTGAACACAGGAGCTTAGCAGTCTCAGCATCTGCCTGGCAAGTGCAAAGACCCAGGTTTGATCCCCACTGCTGCATGCTCTGTTTCGTGATGGCCACCAAAACCGGGCATGGTGGTGCACACCTGTAACCCCAGCACTGGGAGGGCTGAGACAGGAGGATCACTGAGAATCCCTGCTGCACAGAGAGACCATGTATCAAATAAATAAATAAACAAACAAACAAACAAACAAATGATTTTTAAAACCCTCATAACATTAAAATTAATAATTCAGTAGAAATATTCTAAATAATAAACATGAGTTTGACATACCCATGTTTATGAAACTTTAAGACAAAAAAAATGTGTTATGCTCCTTTGGTTCAGGAGGGAGACCACTAAAGAATGAGACTCCCTATTAGAACTGGATTTTCATTACAGTACAGCAATAGCCTGGGATCCCCACAGGTGTTATATTGCTTCTCTTTCTAAAAATATGTTGATCAAAGCAGTTCCTTATCTTTACTCTGAGGTGTATACCCTGTGGCTTAAGGGCTTTTTATACCACACTGGAAAAAAAGTGTAATTCTCTTTATATGGTTCAGTATCTTCATTTTCAGGGACACAGCAAGAGCCATCTGTGCTACCACTCCACTGGCAGGACCTGCTTGGGTGTTGAGACACCACAAATGTGGCCAGTGCTGCCTGATGCCCTGGGTAGGTGCAGGGCACGGAGCTGGGAAGTGACACCCACACAGTGACTGTGGACCATCACAGCCTCCTACAAGTTCTTGTCTTGCTCTTGAGATGCTGGCAAAAATAGTCACTGCCTGGAAAGGCACAGAAGTGCCTTTACTTTTCCTGCTAATGGCTCTAAATCTGAAAGATGGGCTGCTAGTGCTAGAATATTTCCTAATATTTTGTTTTCTACATTTTTAAAAAAAATGTATTTAGTACAGTGTCTATAGGGTCTCACTACACAGATTGGACTCACAGTGATCCTCCTGGGTTCAGCCTCCCAAATGCTGGAATTACAGGCACACAGCACCACGTCCAGGCTCAATCGCCCTCTCAGCACGCCCTGAGAGTGGGTCTGGCATGGCACGCCAGAGAAAGAACCCAGGTCTCTGCATCTGCCTAAGTAGGTGCTTTAATCCATTGAGCTATCTGGCCATGCCTTTTTTTTTCTACTTTTAAAGAGAAAAGTATAGTAAAATGGAATTACTGATATTTTTCTGTCAGTGAAACTATTTCAGAAAACAAAACGTTGAGATAAAACATTGCTTCAATTTGATTTTTTTCTACTTCAGTATATCTGACTGTTGGGTAAGAAAGTGCTCTTCATCCTATGTAGCTACCTACCTCCCATATAGAAAGATCACATTTCTCATGAAACACCTGAAAGGAAAGCACCATTCTGGAAGCTTCCACTGCCTAACAACTGGATCCATGAAGACTGGCTCAGAAGACCCTCAGAGCCTCTCCCCTGCTGTCCTGTTCCATTCTCCAGCCACACTACGTTCTTCAACCCTGTAGTCTGAGTGTTTCTCACACTTCCTCACACTTGGCCTTATGCCCTGCCCATCCTCACTGAAGAGGATGCCTCCCTAGAGGCATTTCCCTGGTGCCAAAGTTGCCTTTTTGTTCTCCAGAAGTGCCGAACACCTCCTCTGTGGTTGGTGTGGTAGACACGCTGCCAGCTCCTGCCGCAGTCCCCAGGGACCATCCTGTTTTCCTCTTACTAATTGTGAGCTCCCTGGTGATTAGCAGTCTACTGTGTCTGCACTTGCACACTGTGTATGGAGTGAACCTAGGTTAGTGTTTGAGGAAGGCACTGAGAGATGGGGAGAGACTGGGCACTGGATCATTCATTTCGAAAGACAAGCAAGCAAAAAGAATGAACTAAAAAGAAAATGAATTCAGGGACAAGGAAAGAACAGCAAAAGGAGCTCACAATATCAAAAGGAAAAGAAAATTCTCCAGACACAGAACTGTCTTCAAATATTTGAAGAGTTTTAGGGTAGAAAAGCATCTTAAAGCTAGAATCTGGGCTGACATATTCAAATGTGGAGAAATGTGAGTGCAGAGAATGTTCTGGGGCTGCAGTGCCCAGGGATGCTGTGGCAGTCAGTCCCTCACACAGGAAATCACTATTCTGCAGAGGGGCCCCACAATAGCTGGGGGACCCAAGCCCAAAACAGAAAAAAACAACAAAATGATAGACAGTAAAAAACTGGGAGACATCTGTTTCAAATGGTGACACAGGAGAAAGAGGGCGAGGAGGGACAGGAGCTGCACAAAGAGGCATAACCACATCATGTACAGGCACCGACTCCCCACCAGGGATGTGACCCTTATGAACTACAAACATGCACTGCTGAAGTAAGAGCTGAGAAAAATTTAAAAAGGAGCTGGATTCTGCTACCTTTTGGGGAGTACTGAGAATCTAATTGTACACAAGATGCCATCGGTTACAAGGGACAATTATTAAGCAATACTCACCTTCCTCACATTGCACAAAAGGGAAAACAAAGATCTAGAAGAAAACAAATTTCTCCTAATGCTTTACCTCAACCAACATTAGCTTCTACTCTATCAAACTCTGTAGGAGTGTGGTAAAGGTACTGTGAAACTCTTTTGCCATTCTAGCTGTCTTTAAGAAGATGGGAAAGAAGAGTTGGAAGGAAGTTAGGACCTCAGTTGGTCATTAGTTGGAGTGTGGGCTGTGACTCCAACCATCTCATCTCTGACAGGAGATGTCACTTTTCATTCAGAGAAAGAGGCCCACATGATACCTTGGCCTTCAGTGCCAATTTCCACAAGGAGCAAATGAGTGCATGAATATTACGACACCCAAACTCCCTTTTACGAGAGCAGTCAATGCACCATTTGGCATTTATGTTCAAACTAAAATTATTCTATCAGATATTATCTTTGAAAATATGTCCAATGTAAATTTAATAATGGTGAAAGAACCAGATTTGCCAGAATGTGGGATCATTCTATCAAAAACAGGCCTCAGTCTTCAAATATAAAGGTGTGGATCAGAAAGGCTTCCTTCTTTCTTTCCCTCCAAAAATGGAAGCATAGGGCCATCCATTCCTGGGATACTGCCATGGGGCCATGTAGGGGCCACATGGAGGGGCCATGACCTTCCCACAGGGAGAGCCTCATGCCAGGCGATGCCCAGAGGCCTCCACAGGAAGAGATATCAGGCCCATTCATTCACTTTACTAAGCAGAGCTCACCTTAAGACAGATGCCAACATAAGCTGGCAAATCTCTGGCAAAATTTGAGAGGTATGGAAAACTAAGATCCTTCATTTGGCTAGAGAATAAGTGAGTTGTGCAGGAGGCGAGCTGCAGAGGGAAGGTGGATGTGAGCTGCAGGCTGACAAGCCTGTGTCCAGTTCAAGGGGCAGTGAAAGCTCACGTGAGACCAGGCTTGGCGAGCAGTCAAGAGAGCTTCAAGGTGGCAAGGGAGACTAAATCACAACTTAGAGCCTGGCGAGGCTGCAGGAAGCCCTGCGGAGCCCAGGTGGTCCCAGGTGCACTGCCTTGTCTTCCCAACGGGTCCAATCTCTTGGGGTACTAAGAGAAATGAATAGATCGTGGGGACTTAAGTGTTTAAATGTTAAAGAAGAGATGGGTGTGATGGCACACAGCTGCAATCCTAGAACTCTGCCTCAAAATAAAATAAAACATAAAGTGAAATAAATGTAACAAGGGCTTGGGCTATAGCTAAGACAGAGACTGATTGCCTAGTACATGCCAGGCCCTAGTCTAAGCTCCAGTAGCACAAAACAAGCAGCTCAGGTCTTCTTGGGGCTGCGCATGTGGCTCACAGTCGAGCATGTGCTTTGTAGGCAAGAGCCTCTAGGATCAACTCCCAGCACAAAACAAAACAAAATGAAATAAAATAGGAAACCACCACCACAATCTTCTAAGATGGGATGCAGGCATGATTGTGGTTGACAGTGGGGGGATTTAGACAGAAACAGGTCCTAAGAAAGCACAGGTAAGGACAGCAGAGAGTGGTGCACAAGCAGAGCTGGAGTCTGTACTGGAAGGAGGTAGAGGTTTGCGTAACTCTTCAAGAAAGCATTTCCAACCCAGGAGGGTAAAAGATGGACACTTGCCAGAAATTCATGGACTCAAAAATATATCCTGCATGCAACATCCTTCAGGGCAGCCCTACAAAAAATGTTCTGCCCAAACAGGAAGACTGAGAAGGTCTGACTCAGGAACCAGAGTCACCCCAGAACAGGTTGCCTGGGCTCCAGGTGACTGCTGACTGGGGATTTGGGGAGGGCTCTAGACCTGAAGCCATTGGGCAGGTAGCACTGGGAGCAGGGGGAGGGGGTCCCTGGAAGGCTCAGCAGAGAGGGCACCAGAGGTGTTCAAACCCCAGAGAGGGAGCTAGGGTTCTGCCAGAGAGACAGAGAGCAAGAGTGGTAAGGTATCAAGCTGCGTTTTTTTAAAAAAAGTACTGAAATATTTACCTTTTGAAGAAACAATACATAGCCCCCTCTCCAACATAAGCCCTAGGCTGCTTTGTGGGACTCAGTAACTACATGATCACAACACTACACAACACTGGTGCTTTATCACTGGGGAGAAGAAGGGAAGGTGTATCTGAAGGAGGAGAGTGCATCGTGTAACGGAAGTAAGTTCCAGGCTTCTCGGTGGGTACCCACACCCCGCTGCTATGAGCCTTGCGGAAGTTTTCATGCATTAGGACCTACAAGGGAGAGCGGGATTTCAGGCAGACTCTGGATCAGGTGGGGTGGAGCACCAGGCAACCTCGATTTTCTTTTTAACTGTTTTGTGTCATTTTTTAAAAAATTTGTTTGTTTGTTTGGTAGCTTCAAGTAGTCACAATGTAGCCCATGCTAGCCTCAAACTCCCAGCAATCCACCTGCCTCAGCCTTTCAAGTGCTCAGATTACAGATGTTTGCCACCATGCCCATGCTATTTTTCTTTAAATTATGACAAATTACTATGGTGAACATGAATCTTACAGTGACAGGAGGAGACAGGGAGAAAGAACAGGAGGCAGAAAAAAAAAAAAGGAAAAGGCACAGAGGAAGAAGAAGAAGTGGGGAAGAAGGAAAAGAAGGAAAATGCAAAGGAAGCCATGGCAGGCAGCATAAGCAGACTGAAGATGTCAACAGACCAAAGCCTCAGGCGAGCCCAGAGGAGCGTGAACATCCCATCTGAGGGAGCAACGCACTTCATGTGTGGAGGGACTGTGCGAGTGGCAACAGTGTCACTCACACCTGACAGACACGACGGCGGCATTCTCCAATGGGTTAGTACTCAGGGCTGGGCCACCACACGGAAACGTTAGGCTGCATACACATCCATCCAGCAACAGAAGCGCTTCAAATCATGTCCTTCATTAGGGCCACGCAAGGGTTATGTTCCTTTTATTCCTTCATATCTGACAAGGATGCCATTAAAATTTTAATTTAGATAAGGAGTGATTTATCCTAACCTCTGGCTTATTATTTAAGAGGAAATTCAGCCTGGGTCTGTTGTTAGTATAAAATAGTACATCACACTCAGACATTTAAAGAAAATAGACATAAGTGCCATGGCTCCTTTTTTAGTATTGTAATAATGTAAAAAATGTTTAACATAAGAAATCTAAGGCTGTATTTCTAAAATTATTGTGAAGGTGAATGAGATGAGGCTGATGTGAACACAGAATAGCGGAAAGCCCTTGCTCGGCCGGTGTCTTTAGCCAGTGTGGGTGTGGTGCTGGTTCAGATGTGGATTCCTGTGTGTCCAGTCTTGGGCAGTGGGATGGGATGCCCACTTGCTCACAGCCTGCTCCCCACTTGGGAGTGCCCTTGGTGCCTCCATTATGGCTCCCATGCATTTCCCTTCAGCTTCTCCCCACAGCAACCCCAACTGAGACTTCGGCCATGGCTTCCTCCACATGGCTGTATCTCCCGTTTCACTTTCTGTGCGCCTGCCCACCTGCAAACCTCATGACCCAGAAAGACAGAGAAGCATCCGGAAGGCCTAAGCAGTAAAAGCTCCCAGTCACAGCCAGAAGCAGAGACTTAGTAAGTGCAAGTGAGATGAACTCCCTGTTTTACTAACCGAAGAGTACAGGTGACTCCGTGCGCTGTGGGTGACCACAGAGCAAAGATGCAGAGAATCTGATTTCTATCTGGTAAGATAGTGCTATGTACAAGGAATTAAGGGAGCCACTATCAAACATGAGAAATTCTGATGTTCCACTACAGTAATAAAGAAATGAGCATATGTACACCTTGTGTCATCACATGCCGGTGTAAAACTATTTCTACTATAGAGTAGGTAAGACTGTGTGATTATCCCAAAATGTGTGCACAGAAACAGAAATGCACTAAGCTACAGGGCCCACCCAAGAGCACGGCGTGGCTATGGCTTCTCTCCAAGGGTCACTCCTGAGGAAATTGGTCTCTAGTGTGACCTGGGGGCACTGATGATATCAGTAAGGGCTGAACTCCAGTGACAGGTCTTTCGGTTTTTGGGGTCACTGCCTGGCAGAAGACACTGGTATCCTGCAGTGAGTTCTTATGTGAGCAGGTTTTATAAAAGCCTGAGCCTGGCCCTCCTCAGCCTTCTCTGGCTTCCTATTTTGAAATGTGTGCCCTTTTCCTGTATGTCTGGTACAGGATGTGCACCAGGGCCTGCACCATGCTGGGGGGACAGTGAGTGCAGTGTGTGCTGATTCTCTATAGAGTTAGCTTGCCTCGGGCCACTTCATGAGAACAACAAGACTGAAGCAGAACAAGTTACTCCATGTCACAGGAAGAGGTAGCCAAAGGAGATCTCAACCCAGGTCTGTCTGTCTATTTTCCAAGCTCAGAATTGACACAAACACAAAGCAAATCATTCCAGTGCTTTCTGGTTTCTCCAGACCTTCCAAACTCATTCAGGCCTGGTCTTATCCTTCCATCTTCCAAGCCACCAGGGGTGGCTGAGGTCCCCTTATTCCAACACACAGTCATTCCAACACCATCTATTTTTGTTTCTCCTTCTTGTTCTCTCTGTGTTTCCTTTAGAAGGATCTTTGATGAGAGGTTATCAGCCGAGATATCTACACCCATCTCCCCACCTTAGCATAGTCACAACCTGACATCCCTCTTCACCATGGAAAGTAAAGTATTTAAGGGTTCAGTGATTACGAAATGAGGGGAGCTATTATCTTGATTGTAGTAACAGTCTCCTATCCAGCAATAAAAATGAAACATTCATATATATATATATATATATATATATATATATATATATATACACATATATATATGACCTCATATCAGTATCCAGAAAATTACATTGAGTGCAAAATGAAATTCCAAAGGAAGGCATTCAGTGTGAGCCCCTTTGAACAATATTCTGGAATGTACAAAAATGATAAAGACAAATAACAGATTAGTGGCTGACATCATAAATAGAGAAATGTTTATGACCATACAGAGCAACCTGAGGGCTCCTGTGGGGGTGGGAATAATATGTATCTTTCCTGTATCAAGGTCAATATTCTGAATATGATATTTATACGATCTGATTTTGGAGAAAAAGTGGGGACAGGTATAGGCATCTCTCAGAATTAGTTCTTGTTATAGCATGAGATCCATAATTATAAGCAAGCAAAACACTGAACTGAAAAATCCATTTCAAGAATTTTGAGAAAATCAATAAGCTTGTGTGATGCTCTGTAGGCTTTTGATCATCGCCTAAGTCCCAGACACAGCCAACGCCAAGTGCTTCCTCTTGAGACCTGACTGGCAAGTCAACAGCACAGCCACAGCTCAGCTTCTGTAGCATGCCTGCTCCATTTCCAGAGCTGACACCATCACTGTGCTACTGAAGATTTTCACTTCGAGATTCACAGAATGGGTTGTGGTAGAAAGGACAGGCTGGGAAACCCGGGTTCCTCATCTTCACTCTGCACTCTGCTGAATTATCAGATCCACGAACTGTGGCCTGAGCAAACAGGGCCTACAAGAGAAGCGGCTACGCCCAGTGTGGAAACTATTTTGACTAAGATTAGCCTACTCAGTATAGTTCTTTCCTTTGTTCATTACTTTGGGGCTTTCTATTAAAGTTGTGACTCAGAAAAGAATAAGTGACTATAAATTGTATTTCCAAAATTATTTGACGATGAGAACCAGCTACCCTGTATCTATCTTTTAATGGACACATTCAGGTAACTACTGCTATGAAGTAGTTTTTGGAAATGTCAAGATGAAATGAATGGATACTACTTCTGTTTTACAATGTTCATATACTTTTAATTTTTTAAAATCTTAAAGTACTATGGGTGGTTATAAAACATTTTTACAGTACACAAACATAGTAATAGTAAAAATGTAATTTATATGTCCCATTCCCACTCACCAGAAGAAAACTGGTTTTAGCAACTTAGCCTAAGTATCTTCACTAATTTTCTCTGAAGTTAAAAATACATCACTTTTACAATCAGAACCAAAAATAAATGCCATAAAGAAGTAAAAAGAAAAGCAATCAGTCTTCCCTAGTCTCATAAGTGACAACAAAAGATGGTAGCATCATATACAAGTTCCTCAAGGAGGAGTAGTTATCAGCAGAAGGTATCAGCACACTCACTTTACTCATGACAAGTCTGAAAACCCACTTGCCCAAGACCATACAACATGCCAGACTCTAACACAAGAGCTTAAAGACATCCTCTTGGCACCTTTTAGGGAGCCTAAGCATATGCACTACTCCTAGCTTTTGCAATGAAAACTAAAGCCAAATATTCTTCTTTCCACTGAATTGATTTGGACCCTTATAGAAAAAAAAAAAAGGTAATTCTCTAACTATGGAAATTAAGATGGTAGCACCACAGGAAACTAAAAATAAGACTACCACTTGATTCAGCCACACCAACCCTCAGTATATTTCCTAAAGAATTAAGGACAATGCATGTTTGGGATTCTCACTTATGTCTTGGGGACTTTGGATCATAAAATGAGTCTAGGGGGTGTTGGAGGCCATCCTTGTTCTGCCTTTTGGCCCAGATTGAAATGTAAAGTCTTGTAATCTGCTATCACTCCCCAGGACCTCATCAATATAAAGACCCTCATGAACATACTACTACCCTCATCATTGGATAACCTCTTTGCTATTTTCCTGGGTCAGTAGATGCTCAGGTTGTCACTCCTCATGGCCTCTTGTTCCCCATGAATAACAGTCATCACAATTCCCCAAATGGTATTTTGTCTGGCGCTCTGTCTTTCTTCCATGTACCATAACATCTTGTGCGCAGTTAGGGGATCACTTCAGGGGTCCCCAATAAGTGGTATCCAACATGGGCTAAACCCACAGTGTTCTTGCCTGCTTGGTGGATTGTTCTTGAGTATTGTGACCATGTTGAAATCTTACATGAGGATTGCAGAGACTTCTGACATAGTGCTAAGGAAAGAGTTCTTCTTAACATAAGTAGAAAAATTCACTGGGATTAAAACATAGGACAATTATTTCTTTAAAAAATATCTTTTTAAAAGGCAAAATGCATATTAACAAGTAGTGGTACCATGAAAATGCTCCAGGAAATAATTAAGTAGTTGGTTCCGGTAGGAAGGAACTGTAGATCTAGAAATTTGGGAAAGGGTAAGGGAAAAACTTCCATGCCATGAGAGTAGGGGAGGGCTTATGTCTCCCAACTTCTTCACCACTTGAACCCTTGTTCACTCTGTGCTGATGTCCTTGCAGTCTGGACATCAGTTGCTAATGTGAAACAAGCCAAAGGAAAAAATCTAATGTCGAAAGGCTGTTTTTTGGTTTTGTAGCACTTATTAGAGAGATCAGGAGATAACAAAATGGAAAAGAAATTCTAAGCTACTGAGCCACTAGGGGCTTCTAAATAAGGAGAAGTCACAAATATTAAAATCACTGCTGTCAGAACAAATACAAAAGAGACTTTTGCACATTCTTTTAGCCCATGGAACTTCCCTGCATTCAAAATTCCTAGGAAGTCAGGCAAATGGCAACTGCTACAGGGCTTGTGTACACTTAACATGTTTGCTTCAAACAGGAAACTTTCCAGACATAGTAGAGCAATGTAGTATACTAATGAGACTTGTCCAGAGACTCTTGGCCCACACCTTCAAAATTTTTGGAGCATGCCCAAGATGGGGTACAACTGTCACTGGGGACGGTAGCAACAGAGATGGCAATAGTGTCAGATCTGGGCCAAAGGGAATAAGGTATCTGCAGAAGCCAGTGATAGAGCCAAGTAACAGAGAAGCAGCTTCCATGCTTCCCTCAGTTGAGCCGGTGTGATGGCACACACCTGTAGCCCTAGCTACAAGACAGGCTTAAATGGGAGAAATGCTTACATACTAAGATCCTTTTAACTGGGACTCCTGCAGTGAAGACCAGCCTAAAGCCTTAAGAGAGAAAGCCCACAAATGTCATTAGAGGAATACAAAGGTCAAAGTAGGTGACAGGATGTGTAAAGATGACAAAGCCAGAAAGAAGTGAAGAAAGAGGGAACAACTGTTCAGACAGAATAAAATACAAATATAATGCATCACAAAAAACCCTGATGATAATTTTTTTTTATTCATTCTAATTCTTATTAGAAGAGACTTTTGTTAACTGACCTACAAAAAGTTCTGGCTAGCCTATTTGTAATTACAAATTAAAAACTGGCCAAATACTTTTGAAAATACACTCATTTAAGCACATTACCTGTGTGTATTTGCCCATCTAAATTGCAAACAGCTGCTGTATTTGATCTCAACTATTTTTCTTTTTGCCTTTTTAAGCATTTGTCCCTAATTTAAGCTCGTGTATAGATGAATGTCATCAAAATTAAAGACATGCTTCCACCCCAGTTTCCACCTGCTCAAATTGATGTTAAAATTGGTTTCATGAATGTAAGGCATATTATTAATTGAGAATCTTTCCATGGTCAAAATAATGTGTTGACTGATATAATCTGGTTCCCATGGGTCATCAAAAATTGTTAGGCTAGTTAAATGGAAATGACTTGGTATACAGGAGCTGTTGGACAGGACTCCCCTTGGTGAGGAAAGGAATAGCTGCCTGGAAAAATCTTATTCCAGCATTTGTTCATGAAGAGGGCAGTTTTATAGGAAACACTCAAATAAACATTGTGAAATATATTACTGTGCTATGTTTGCATTGGTCATCATCAAAGGCTTTTTCTCTAAGTAAGATTAAAAGATGTGCTTGTTACAAAACTAAATTAAGAAGCAAAAGTTTCCAAATGGCTACGATAGTTCATTATTGCCAGGCTCATGGTGTGTTAAATGTATCCATGGTTTCCAGATGCACAGGTCTTCTCAAATGTGAAATTATGATTGTTCGTAGTGCTAAACCTTTTTCTTTTAGGTCCAGATATCCATCTGTCTCTTGTGCTATAGCTACTTGTAATAAGAGGTATATATCAAACCAACATGAGACCACCTGTTGAAGAATAATGATTTTGGGGACTGGCCAGATAGCTCAGTGGATTAAAGTGCCTGCTTAGGCAGGCACAGGGACTGGGGTTCAATCCCAAGCTGTGGGGCCAGTCTTGCTCCTACCCTAGCGGTGCACTGAGACAATGATTAAGACTGAGCATGGTGGCACACATGTGTAAGCCCAGCACTCAGAAAGCTGAAAACAGGAGGATCACTATGAGTATGATCTGTGTAGTGAGAACCTGTAGGCCCTGCACTAAATACATTAAAAAGATACTGGTTTCTAAAGAGGTTTCTGTGATTTTGTGATATTGTATGTTACTACACTTAGATATGCTTAGGAATTAAAGAGTCCAGCCAATGTCACAAATTTCTTCAATGGCCAATTAAAGGACAGCAAATTAGGAATTTACCAAGGACTACAATGGTCAGTAAGGCATACTACTAGTCTTTTGGTCAATATTTCAAAATTCTTGATATCCAAATAAAGTAATGATTAAATGTATTGCTCCCACTATAAAGCTAATGTCAATGATCTTCTCTTCTGGGCGTTCAGTAACTGAGGTTTAGAGACCAAAGCTAGACTGGTGACTGGGCTAAGAGAACAGCCAATATTATGACCCTGGCCTCCCCAGGCCAACAAGGATCCACGACATGAGGTAATTTTTCATGTAATAACCTACAATTCTGGTGAGTCATCAAACATCCTGACCAAGGAGACTGCTAGCCCCAGGAGATGGGAGTACAATGAACAGTTGCCAAAGGAGGACCACTATGGTGAAATGTCTCCTGTTCTTTCACAGAAAGCAACTGGTCAACCAAAGGTCATTCTCTCTTTGCTCCTTCTTTTTCTCTGCACCATAGCATCTTGTAGGAAACTGGGCACTCACCACAGGAGGTCCCCATACATATCCATGCTTATGGTGGCAAATTAATAGAAAAGGCCTAGATGTCTGCCAACAAATGAATAGATTAACAGATATGATACAGATATAATATACATGAATATTATCTAGGCATAACAAAAAAGCAGAAGGGAATCTACTGGAAGAATCAGGTGAACAAAAGAAGAAAAAAGTAGGCTAACAGAAGGTGAAAATAACGAAAAAATACATGTGTGTCTGAACATGTCAAATGAAATGCACTATTCTGGATAATATGCAATATTGAACTTTTGGAGAAAAACTAAAATTCTGATACAGTTTAGAACCTTTAGAATATGAGTATGGAAGGAGAGGGGAAGTGTTGGAGGGAATAGGGACAAAGAAGGAAGCAGGGAGTGTGGTGCACACTCACCAGTGTTCCACAGTGAATGTGACCATATGCTGCAAATATGTGCTGACAAAAAGAGACACTGAAAAATAGGAAAAGCAATAAGCAAAAGAAGCACAGATGCTTAATAACATCATCACCATTGTTAAAATTTTAGCTTTAATAATGAAGTTTTTAAGTAAGCACATATTATAAAAATATTATAACAGAAAATCAATTTATGTAGATTAACAGTGGTAGGTATTTGGAGGCCTAAGTCCTCCAAGCAACCTCAAAAGAAAATCAATACTTCACCTTCATTTTAAACGGCAAACAAAGCATAAATTAAGTAAGTTTCATAGTTTAGATTTATATTAGTGAATCTGCAGCTATATTTTTGCATTGTTTAGTATAATTCTGTGTGGGGACTTAATTTGTACATCAAAATTTCTTATGAATTTATGCCAGGTAGCAAAATTTTTGCCTGTTTTCTGAGCTTGGGAAGTGATTTAATAAACAAGTTTGGAATAGTCAAAACAATCAAATATTCTTTAAAAACAGAGTAGAAAGAAAGATAATAGCTTACGGAAGGGAATTCTACCCATTGAACTACAAAAAACAACAACTGGCTAAAATGTAAGAATTTACTTTGAATGTTCAGCCCTGTTCCAATGATGCAAACATCATGCATCATTGCTATTCCCAGGCCAAGGTGTCCTAATTAATACAGTTTTGCAGTCAATGAGGGAGTGGTAAAGTTGAAAGTCTTCAAACCTTCTTCCTTTCCACCAAGAACCTTCTGGATTATCAGAATTGCCTAAAATTCTTATACAAATTGTTGCACCAGCTTATTAATTTCCCAGGGAAAAAGAATGGAGTAAGAGGTCAATAATGGTTATGTTCAATCCAAAGATCAACTTAGGGATATACTAACAACACCAAATCCTTCAATTTGTGAATGTAGATTTGCATTTCATTAATTTACATATTTTACTTTCTATAATCTTTCAAAGTTCACAGTAAAAATATCTGCATTTCTATTAAATTGATTTATAATTATTTCTGATACTGCAGTACAATAAAATTATTGTCTTAATTTCAGATTGTTGATTGAAAATGCAAGAGTTTTATTTTGTGTTCTGTAATACCTCGGTTCACAAGCAGGTCTGCTCACACACAACTTGCCCATCCACACACGTGTTCAGTAAAATCCCCATATCATCTGCGGAACTCTGTATTGAGTAGTGAACACGCCATGGCATCCTCCCTGTGCCAATATGAGCATGCCATCTTCCTGCTCTGGCATGGATGTTCACCTTCCTTTAGTTGAGATCACAGTAACAGACAGATCTGTGCAAACCTTCTGTAACAATTTTCTGTGTGCTTGTTAACACATACTATGCTGTACCGTATAATGCAACCCAGTGTGCTTCCGAAGAGAGTGCAGAGCAAGCACAATGAAAAAATACATTTGCATGTTTACATGTGGCAACATGAGCGATGACTCTGAAGATCACACCACACAATATAGCAACCACTACTTTGAATTCCTATTACTCTGTTTAGTGAAATTTTGTATCATTTCTGATGTTGCTTTGGCACTACTAGTTTGTATTGTTTAAAAAAAATAAAATAAATGAAATAAAGTACAGAGCAGAAATTATGGTGACAAGAACATGCACCACAATAGTGAGGACAATAAGAATGTTCACAGCAACAATGAGGATGATGAAAATGTGCACATCAATAGTCAAGGTGACAAGAACATTCACAGTCATAGCCAGGGTGACAATATGTACAGCCACAATCAGGGTGGCGAGAGTGTGCACAGCAACAGTGAAGGTGACAGTATACACAGCAATAATGAGTGTGACAAGAACACATACAGCAAGAAAGATGGTAACAAGAATGTGCACAGCAAAGTGAAAGTGAAGTGTAGAGCAAGAATGGTAAGAAAAGCCGGGCGTGGTGGTGCACGCCTGTAATCCCAGCACTTGGGAGGCTGAGGCAAGAGGATTGACGTGAGTTTGAGACCAGCCTGGGCTACAAAAGTGAGCTCAAGGCCAGCCTCAACTGCATAGCGAGACCCTGTCTCAAAAAGACAAAAAAAAAAAAAAAAAAAAAAAAAAAAAAAAAAAAAAAAAAAAAAAAAAAAAAAAAAAAAAAAAAAAAAAAAAAAAGAATAGTAAGAAGGTTTGAGAGAAAATACACATTGAATTTCAGAAGCAAAGCACACAAAGGTGTGAGCATGGCATGTGAGTAACTGATCTAACTTTGGAGTGCAAGATGGAGAATCTGGCAGTCTCAACTGTTCTCAAGAACAAAGATGCCACCCCAGGATCTGATGTGGCAAAGGAGCACCAGTGTTAGCCAAGCAGAACACACAAGTGCTGGAGAGGGGAAAATGGTTTTCTTAGTGTGGCTAAGTCAGAAACAGCTAGCAGATGATAGCCTTGGTTGAGCTATGATGTCAGATAACTGAATAGTGGTCTACCACAGGGAAACCCTTCTAGGAGGGCAATATGTGATGAATTTAAAGCCAGCAGAGGGTGGCTTGATAAATTCCACAAAGGAAGTGACAGCCCCAATGTGAGAAGACATGGGAGGCTCTTAGTTCCAAAAAAGCCAATGCAGCAACCCTCAAGAAAGAACTTGAAAACTAACAAGTGCAGAAGGATCACTTGGCAGAAAGTGTTCAGATGTGAATAAACAGGGCTCTTCTGGAAGATGATGCCAAACATAACCCACATGGCACAGAGGGAAAAGGCACTGCTGGCACACAAGCCCACAAAGTCGGTGGACACTTCTGCCATGTCAACCGCAAGCAGTGATCTGCAGATGAAATCACTGCTGGCGCATTATTCACAGGCGCTTTGCACATTCAGGGAATAGAATGGGAACAAGGACAAGGGACCACTGGGAAGCTTAGGTCACAAGGGATCTGAGTCACACAGAGCTGTCCACGGAATTGCTGTGTGAGGTGTTCTCGCCACCAACAAGAAATAGCTTTCTGACAAAGCAATCTCCTAGAAGGTGCCTTCTTCTGATGACAATGCCCTGGCACACCCGCCAGCCTCACAAGATGATATGGGCACTGAGTACTACCTCATAAAGGCCAAGTCCATTCCACCACAACAGGACACCTCTTCTGCTGTACACAGGCCACCCAGGAATCTGCAACTGTGAGAAGCTGTTCACAAAGGCGTTCTTCGCCAAGTGTTTTGATGTTACTGAAGAGACAACCTTGGCTCTGAAAGAGCCCTGGCAGAAATACATCAGTGTCCTGCATGGCATCAACCTCACAGACAAAGCCTGGGAAGACACCACCTACCAGACCTTAAAATCAGCCTGGAGAAAACCACGGCCAAAACGTGTCATTACAAATGACTTGAAGGGCCTGATGCACAGGTAGCAGAGGACATTGTGTCCATGGCAAGAGTGTGGATACAGACAGAGGAGCGTGTTGAGGACCACAGGAAGCAGCTGACCACAGAAGAACTCACTGAGCTCAGAGTAAGCAGCAGAAGAGATGCTAAGGAGCATCCCCTGAGGAAGAGGAGGACAGGGAGGAGGGCCACAGTGAGGTGGCAAAATCCACTGTTGGAAAATGAAATGAGTGCCAGGACTTCTGTAACTGTGATGAACAGTGTTGAATCTGATGAACCACACATAATGTGGTCTCTCATTTCAGAGTGTTACATAGCACAGGAAAAACACAAGTGACTTTAGGCAGTTTTCATTAAAGATTCTCCTGAAGCTAAGACAGCAGAGAGGAAACCCCTAAGGGGATCTCCCCAGTGTTTTCATGAAGGGGGACTCTTCTTCCAAACAATACTCTCCTCATGCACCTTCCTATGCACCATTCCAGAAGTCACCTCAAAACAAAGGTAATATCCCTCATACTGTAAAATACTGTTTCATGTTTTTATGGTTAAAAATTGCATGTGTAGTTCAGAATGGGTTAACCATATTTACATTGATCCTTTTCGGGGAATTTGATTTGGAAACAATTCAGTTCATGACCAGAATTGTGGAATGATTAAGATCCCAAACAGGGGTACCACTGTATTAATCTTGTATCTATAACTTTGGAGAACTCATTATTTCTGATTTTCTCCTGGTTGATTCCTTGGATTTTTAATACAGAAGAAATCAATATGCCATCAAGAAGTGTTCACATTCTCTCACTGATAAGCCATTTATTGTCTTGTAATAAATAAATGCCAAAGGCACTCTCATCTCTCTACAGTGACATGTGGACTATAAATGGTCCCTGATTTCAGGGCAGGTGCTTTCAGTCTTTCATCGTGAAGAATATTACCAGGTTTAAGAATTCATCCTCTGTTCCTGGAAGAGAGAAAGAGAATCAACACTCGGTGTGTTCAGTACTTGATTTTTGATGGAGGGGTAAAACTATATACTAGAGAAAATATCTTTAATAAATGACGCTGAGAAAATTGGTTATCACATGCAGAGTTCATCTAAAATAAAATTAAAATGGATCAAAGATCTAATTGTAAAAAGAGAATCTGCTGAAAGAAAAATAGGTAAACTCTTGAAGAGGCAGGCAAGGATTTCTGGAACAGAATATAATAGGAAGAATTAACAAACAGGATAATATCAACTTGAAAAGCTCCAACACACTGAAGAAAACAATGAAGAGAACGAAAACATAACCTACAGAATGGGAGAAAAGATTTTGCCAGCTATTCATAGGACAAAGGACTCACATCTAGAATAATGTGAGTTATTAGCCTCTCTCCTAAGAAATGATCCAGTCAAAACATGGACAACTGAAATGTACAGGTATTTCTGAAGCAAATGGCTAACACATCAAAAAATATTCAGCATTGTTGGCGATCAGAGAAACGGAAATTTAAAGTACAGGTACCATCTAACCTCACAAAGAACAGCTGTCATCAAAAAATAGGTGAGAATGTGAAAAAAGGGAATTCTTTTATGTCACTGGTGGGGACGGAAGGCAGTTCAAGCACTAGAAGCCAGTGTGGGGATTCCTCCCCTCACTACAAATAGAAATTCTACTTGACCCAGCGATTCCCTGTGTAAGTATCTTCCCCAAAGAGCTAAAGTCATCATGTTACAGGGAAATATAAACAATTTACAATACGAAATCTTGGAAACATCATATCTTTCCTTCAGCAGATCAAGAGATGCAGAAAATGTGGAACTTGTACATAAGGGAGTGTTCTGAACACAAGAAAGGAGCACTGATAAATGGGTACAACTTGAGAGCCTAATGTTGGGTGAGTTACCACAGACCTAAGGCTTGAATATTGTGCAGTTTATTTTTTTTTAATTTAATATTTTTATTGTTTAAGTTTAACAATGGTTATATTACATATTTTCATCATCAGATCAGTTTAAATTAATACATATAGGTATATAAGATTGATCAAACAATTAAACATTAACCCTTTTAAATCAACATTACTTTTCTTTTTTAAAATTCTTTTCCCCTTTCTTTTTTTTTTTTTTTTTT
>PVJA010011494.1:0-54571 GCA_004027025.1 Myocastor coypus
TCTTAGTTTAATACATATCTAAACTAAGTCCATTGTAGTATTCATGGAGAAGATAGAACCTGGTCAGAGACCACTGTTAAAAAGCATAAGACTGTCTTCAAATAACTACTGCAGTGGAACTACTTCTGAGACTGGAATATAAGACAAGAATCAAAGTTTTAATTCTGAGTTGCAGAAAAGGGAAAGAGACTATGTTTATAGCAGTGCCAACATTTCAAGTGGAGCCTTACATATCTCATCACCTACAATGGAAGTAGTTAACCCTGGAAGACATTAACAACAGAATAAAAAGACAACTCATTTGGAGAAAAAAATTAAAAATGGGAAAAATAACATTGAGTTCCTTTTTATTAAGTTCTTGTCTTAAATAAGAGATTTTTCACACACACACACACACACACACACAGTAGCAGGGATTCTGGAAATCTATATTTATTTTTGGAAAGAGAATTTACTATTCTCTGCTCTCAAAAGGATCCCCAGTGCTGTAAGAAAACATATTTAGAAAAATAATTTTGTAGTGGATAAAGAATACATAAGTGAACCCCATGTTGACATCAGATGAATTCATGTCTATCTTAGCCAGTTTGGACTATTATAACAAAATACCATGTATTGACTGGTTTATACGACACACAATTTCAAGAAGTGCTAGGGCTTGGTATTGAAAGCAAAGTGACACCATGGTGAAACTTTTAACAAAGGTTCTTTTTATTCGATTGATGATAGGTGTTTTTTGCCACATCTTTGTAGGATGAGCCCAGATTTCCTGTCTCATCTTCTCTTTATCCCATCAGCTATCTTTATTCTTATGATCCCATCTAAACCCAATTGTATCCCAAAGGATTGCCCTTCGAATATCACTGCACTAGGTTTAGGACTTTAACATACGAATTTTCGGAGAATGCAAACAGTCAGTTTACAGCGCCTGCAAACACTGAATCTGGTAACTAAACTCTTTAAAGGAAAAGAGTATAAATATTTTAAGATGATGCAAAGACAAGGTGTACAACAAGAGCTTGCTATGCTTTTTATTTTTATTTATTTATTTTGTTTACTTCTGCAGTACAGGAGACCAAGTTCAGAGACTCTCGGGTGCTAGTCAAGTGTACTATCACTGAGCTATACACCCTCAGCCTGGAGTTTGCAGTTTTTCAAGGCAACCATTCCTGTTTCAGCTAGAGTTGTTTTGAGATTAGATCCCAGCCCTCACACAGGGCCAGCGATCTGTTGGTAAATAACTGAGCCACCGTTGTCTTCTCTTTTTACCTAGAGAATGTCAAAGGCACGAGGAAAGAGTGGTCAGCTTTCTAGCAGTGAGCACAGCCATGAGAGAGAAACGTTAGACAATGGAGCGAGTTCCTCAGGCACCATGACACATAAAAATCTGCCATCCATGCACTCATTCATTCAACCATAATTTATGGAACACATTCTATATGCCAAACTTAGTTCTGAGCTCTAAGGGTGCAGAATAAACAAAAGCAGTAACTGAATTTGGGTCTACTAGAACTGACAAGCATTAAATAAATAAACAGAAAAGTAAATGTGAAATTACAACTGAGACAAGAGCTATAAAATAACATTCAGAGTGCTAAGAGAAGATCTACTGAGTGGCTTAGAATTAACTGGGGATGATAGTGAGGGGGATAAATTTTCTTATCCCATTACCAGAATTATTTCTAAGGCCTCATTTAGCAAAAACGACAGTTGGTGGCACAGCCTCCATTTCATTTCCTTCTTTTTCTACTTTTTAGCTTCCGATGCCAAGTCCAGTGTCTGTCTTCTGGTTCTGATTAAATATGTTGGTTTTAATGATGGTGCCAAACATTGTAATGGTTGATCTCATTTCAGAAAAATGCCACAAGTGATGAGAAAGAATGGGCAAACCAAGCAGGCCTTAGCCTGGCTCTTAACTCTGTCTCTCACTTTCTCGTCTCTGTAGGGAATGTGCTAAAATTCTCCAAGTTCATAAGCTAAGTTGAAATCACTCTTCATCGAACAATTGTTTGCATGAGCCACATAAAAGTAACTTCAGGCAGAAATCTGAAAAACAGAAATGGAATCTGCTGCTCCATTTCTCTAATGTGTGGGGTTTTAATCTTGCTTCTTTGCTCTCCATCATTAGTGATGTGATGTGGAGCACGCATGTGTATTATTGCACTATAATTGTAGTTTACCTGGTATTTTGAATTCTGCAGCTAAAGTTGCTGTATAATTCACACAGATGATATCAACATTAGTCCCCGTGACTTTGAAATCTTTCTAAAATTCGTTGTTATGGTTTATCTTTTTCCTCTTTGTATTGCACAATCTTTTTAATTGTTTATTGCATTTATTAAGGAATAACAATGTGACAGTTTCAAAACATCTTAATAGTACATTTCCAGTATTTGATACAATGCATATTGTTGTCCTGGTAGTTATACAGGGCACAGAGTGTAGATGTGATCATTTTTCTGGTCATTATTGGTACAAAAAATTTTGTTCCCATTGAACTAAGAGAAAGTAGTTATATATGCATAATCCAATGTTTGATAATCTCAGTGGGTTACTGGCAAAGTTGGCAATGTTGGAAGCTGTTGATTCAAGCCTTTTACAGCTCAGTATACTAATCTAGCTTTACATTTTATGCCTCATGGTTAAACTTTTCTGCTGGGTAGTTAAAGGACAAGTTAAAGGAAGAACCTTTAACAAAACATGTAACTTTTGTACCTCCCCAGGTTAGTCAAATCCCCTCAGAGTTTACTTTGAATCCATGTACAGTACTTTGTGGAACTGTTGTCAGTGTTATGGTTTAAACAAGAAGTATTGCCCAAAGACTTACAGAATGAGGGCTTGCTCCCCAATTGGCAGTGGTCAGAGATGAGTCTAGAGAGGGGCACTACAGTCACCCAGGGATTAATGGATTGATGGATCTGTAGCTAAATGGGCTGTTCAATTATAAGTTAGGGCCCTTTTGGAGGACGTAAGTTGCTGAGAGTGGGCTCTGAAGGGTAGATCTGGTCCATCAGCTCTTCCTCTCCAGCTCTCTTTTTAGTTCTCTGCATCCTGGATGCTCAGGGGTGAGCATCCTCCCTCTGACTCACCAGTCCACCATGATGCCTCCGCCTCAGAGTCAGCTGAGCATGGGCTCAAAGCTCTGAAGCCTTGATCCAAAGCAGACCTTTCCTCCTTTAGGTGTGCAATATTTCAGCACATTCACATTCTGCCAGTGATGAAAGAGCATAAAAGTTGAAGAAGCCAGTCTCCATAATACTGAGCCTTTGCACGGATTATGGAGGAGTGTGCAGTGAGTGCCACCAGAGGAGATTCCAGGGTGCAGAAAACAGAGGAGCAGGGAGGTCATAGACTGGGTCTGCTAGCTCACCTCCACCTTGACTCAGTTTTCTTTTAATAGCCTATTTTTGCTCCCTCAAGACGGGGTTTTTTACTTTTTGCGAAAAGTGGAAGAGAGAGGCAGAGAGAGACTGAGACTGACAGAGTTAGAAGACGATTGGTAATAAGAACCTTGGCCCTTTATGTACAAGAAAGGGGGAGTAGACTCCGGAATGCAAGTGAGAAGTGGACGTAGGTGGAGGAACCCAGTCCCTCCCTGGGTCGATTTGGCCCCCATCTGTCTACTTCTGGTCTTTCCCTATTTGAAGAGTGATGTATTAAATGGAAATAAATCCCACAGGTTAGCATTACAGGCTTTATTATAACAATGTAGTATATTTGTTTACTAAAATAAAATACAAAATTTGAAACTTAGGCTTTAAGACTTAACTTAGAAAAATAACAATTATTCTCTACTTCAAAAGAAATATATTATTATTCAGAATATCATGCTTCCATAAAAGTCATCGATAGACTAATTGTTTGTGTATTTATATATACATATACAGGAAATTAAAAGATGTATGTTTTATCACTTTGCTTTGGGGTACTGACCATTTTCCTTGTGTGTTTGTGCACTTTTATAACTATTATAAATATTATTTTATTTGAAAACTTAGAAAGTACTATATATTTAGCCTTTATTTCTTTTTTTCCCACTTGACAATAATTTGCGAGTGTTTTCCCTTGGTGTAAAATATTATTAGAGCATAGTATCTTTAATTGCTACATTTGGATGTGATATTCTTTATTGAAACATTTGTTAAATTTCCTTAGTTGTCAAAGCTTTTGGTCCTCACTAACAGTTTCCTGCTACCAAGAACACAATCCTGCACTGTCTTTTTCAAATGATTTTGCAACTCACTGGATGTATTCTTTCAATCAAAAGGTAGTTATTTTAAGGATTTTGATACCTGATGCCAAATTAGCTTTTTGAAAAACCATGATCATCAAGTTTTATTTATTTAATTTTGAGGTCTGCCCTGGTATTTGCCATGTGACTTAGGCTGGCCTCCAGCTTAGCTACCCACTTGCTTTGTCCACTTAAATTTTGGGATTGCAGGCTTGTCCCACTGCACCCAGCCCTAATTTGATTCCTCCAGTAACATTTTTCACCAACAGGGCAATCCTGTTGTTCTTACATTTGTTCTTACACATTTCTTTTTAACCACTGGTACCTGCTTGTCCTCTTGTGAATTTTATTTCCGATGCCTTTATTCATTTGTGAAATTCACTTTCTTTTCTACTCACGCTACTAACATTCCACCTACTTTAAAAAGGATTGCAAAATCATGTTACAGTTAAAACAGAGATGCAGTGAACGCACTAAAATGAGAGCAGGTAAGTCATGCATCACACAGATATCAGGGATGCTGTAGCTTAATAAGCATGCACATTTGCTTTTTCTCTCATTTCGTCTTTATAAGATATCTTGGTGCTTTGGGTAATTGCATTCCTAGTGAGATAGATGTAGAGACTGAGGCTCCTACAAGGGAGAAGGCTCCCCCGAACAGAGAGCTGTTTTCTCTGAGTTCCTTCACTTCCAGAACTGTCACTGGCACCTGGTTAATCTCCAACTCACACTGCCATCAGGTCTGGGATAGTCCTTCAATAAATATTTATTGAGGGCCTGCTGCACAGCAGACACTTTCTGACGTTGGAGGTGGAGGAGGAAGAAGTAAGTAAACAAAGTGCTGTCCTCAGTGTTAGCAGCAATGAGGGGCAGGTGATAAGCAAACACATGCTTTGTTTTAAGCAGAAGAGAGTCAGAAAGGGAAAAAATAAGGAGAGGGGAGAGAAGGTGACAGCAGAAGCATTACTGGATAATGTGAGCTGCAATCTGTCCCTCCTGTGCACAGGTCTATTAGCACTAAATGCTCCTGGGGAGTCAGGCTTGGGCTCCTTAAATGAAACCAAGGAGAGAAAGAGCCTGCTGCAGACCATTGCTACCCCTGTGCTGTCCTGCTGTCAAAATCTATTTAGAAGTCAAAAATGACTGTGCAAATCCATCACGGATGCTGCCTTCTAGGTTACATCAGGGGAAGCTGCACACATCCCTGACAGAGAGCTGGACACATGGCTGTGCAGGTAGAAATACTGGGGGAGTCACAGATGACAGTGAGAGCCCCTAACGGAAACTCAGAAGGAGCCCAGCAGAGGAAGAAGTGGAGGAGCCACTGCCCTCTCCAGGGTCCAGCGTCATTTTGTAAGCACAACTAGAAAGTGTTAGCTACGCTCTTTTGTCTGAAATAACGCCCTCCCACTTGCCTTTCTTTGATTGTGCGACTTGGATTACAGGCAAGGCCATAGGAATCCCAGGGCTGAGGTAAGGAATCCTTGAAGAACAGAGTCAGCTCTAGAAAAATCCCAATTCTTAGCATGAAACTAAAGAAGTAGAGGCACAGAGGTGTAGAAAATATGTGTACATTCCTTCCTTCTCCTATCACTGGAGTCCAGAGCTGTGCTGGAAGGCCCTGGGAAGGCCCTGGGACTACAGCTTCATTTTGTAAAGACTTTATAATGATGGTGGGTGGAGGGGTGCCATTTTGCTTTTAAAATCAGGCTAGTATTGGCACTTTCTTTCTTTCTTTCTTTCTTTTCTTTTTGGCACTTTCTAGATCTTACTTTCTTTACTTATCTTTTCTTATTCTCAATTTTTATTACGTTTACAATACGTAACGATTACATTCATTATAGAGAAGTATTCATATATATATAACACATCTCATTTCCCTTTTCTTTGCCCTTATCTCTACCCCTCTTACATTTTGCCACTATAGGATTTTATTTATCTTATACATCCTTACAAAGCTACTACTTATTATCCATAAGATTAACAGCCAGACTAATAGACATAAAGTGCTACAAAGCACCTAATTATATGAAATAAAGGTACACTTGTGGTAGATACGTTGACCAGGCTTGAGGGCTATTCTGCTCAGTTGTAAAGAGCTCACCTGGATCTGAGTTTCTAGGTTTCCTTGGCACAGCCTAGTATTTTGTGAAGCAGCACACATCAAATACATTGTACGAGACACTGCAGAGCATCACAGACCAAGATATGCATGCTGTTAGCTGGCAAAGAAAATGACCTCCATGACCTTCATGGACTGAGCCCCTGCTTAGGCAAGCACAGGGAATGGGGTTCAATCCCCAGCACCACATGCTACACAGGCCCCACCCCCAGGCACCTGAGCTGGCCACGGAGACTGGGCATGATAGCACATGGCTGTAATACCAGTGCTGGGGAGGCTGGAAACAGGAGGATCAGTACAAGTCCAAGCTGCGTAGTGAGATCCTGTACCAAATACATTTAAAAAAGGAAAGGAAAGATGCCCTCCATGAGAGTCCTAGTAGCGGCAATCATGGTTGCAGCCATTACCCTGTAAGGGCTCTATGCATGGTGTATGCCCCTAGGTATGCACTGACAAAAGACTCAGAGATTCAGCATGCCAAGGCTACGAGCTTCTTACATAGCTGCAAGAACAAGAGAGGGAAGAGCCCTCTGTAATCTCTCAACCTGCCTCGTTCTGCCAGTGATGTTGTCTTCTGCATCTTCCTGTAACAGCAACTCCAACTGCTCTCCCTAGTTAGAGATCTCAAGAGAGTTACAGTTCCACACGGATGTATTCACTGATGTTTTTCATTTCATATATCAAATTATTTATCATGTCAACACAGGGTGCTAAAAATATGCTGTCAAGTAAGTCGGACAAAACCCCTGTCACATGGCAGAAGCCAATGTCAGAGGAGTTATTTTTTAATTCTCTCCATCCTGCCCTGCAGAAAACACTTAGTGGTAAAGGGAGTTCTCGGAAGTGTCAGGGGCCAGAAAAAAGATCTCTGCGTTAGTAGCCAAATGGATGTGTGTATGTATGTGATGGAGGAGAGAGGGGAAGAGGGAAAGAGAGAGGGATGAGAGAATTTAGAAAAGAAAGGATGGAAGCTTCCACTACAGTGGCAGCTCCAGTGTAGCCTGAGCACAGCCGCTCCTGCTGTCAGTGTGAAACTCCTGGCTGTGGCTCCACTCAGCTGTGTGCTCAGCCCTCGGCGGAGCCCAGCCGCTCTCTCTACCATGTGTTGCCTTCGCTTTGGCCTTGCCCTCAAACTGGCTAAGGCCTTGATCCCAACACACACACGTGCCTTGAGTCTGAATCTCACCACTTGAAAATCCATGGCTGTGCCAACTAGATTTTTATCTACATCAGAGAGAAGGGAACCCTTCCAGTGAATCTGATGAGCACTGAATGAATGCAGATATTCGGCGTGGAGTTCCACTCCCGCAGCTTTCTGCTTGTTTATAAGAGAGAGAGAGGGCTAGCCCAGGGCTGCCTGGCTTTATAGTAAGCACCAAACAGGTCCAGATACAACTTTTCTCTGTCAATAAAGCCCAGTTTCCCTTGACTCTGCTGGGCTTCTGTGCTCCCTTTATAACCTTGCTTTTTTTCAATGGCAAAATGCAATAAACATCTTCATGTACCATGCTAAACATAAGCTGCCCCTAATTCCACAGCATCCCTATACTGGAATCACTATCACTATGCTTATTCTACATGAGGGAAAATCTGGAGTTCAGAGAGCAAGCATCTTTACCAGGGTCCCAGCTTTGTGAGGACCAGAACCAGGACACAACCCCAAGGCTCAGACCAGGCTCAGCCCTGTGTGGAAATTCTAAGTATATTACAACAGATAAAATGTAATGCAGACATTTAGCTCTTAACATAATAATGTCTTTCTTCCCGGTTTTTTTTTTTTTTTTTTCTGAATAATGGTTTACATAGTATATATCTATGTTGATTATTTATAGCTTTGTATTTTTTTATTTTTTTAACTTTTGCAAACGCTTTTATTTATTTAAATTTTATTAATTTTAATGAGAAAGAAATAACAATGAGACGGTTTCAAAACAGGTTAGTAGGACAGTTACAATAATTAAAACATTGCATATTGTTGTCTCCATAGTAGTTGTTCAGAGTACAAGATGTAGATATGATATCTTGTCTAAACACTGTTAGTACAAACCTTTCTTCTCATTGAACTAAGATAAAGCAGCTGTGTATATATTCCAATATTCCATAGTAGTAGTGGGTTATCCGCAGACTTAACAATGTCAAAGCTATTGAACTGAGCTATTATTATGGCTTTACTTTTTTACTTGTGGTTAGATTTTTCTGCTGGATGGCTAAGACCAAGACAAACAAAGACCTATATAACAAAAAATGGAATGTTTATATTTGGCAAGTTGAGTCAAATCCCCTCAGGACTTACCTGGGAGCCATGTGCAACAGTTTGTAGTTCTATTGTTGGTGTCAGTCATCTGGGTGAGTTATGCCCATTACTTGACCAATTTGCTCTCTGTGAAAGACTGACAGAATGTTTTCTCTCTAGGTGACTCTCCTTAGGCACACTATATATCATTAATCCCTTTCCTCTATAGCCCCATAATCTCCTTAAACAGAAAATTTAGGATACCACTGAGCTATAGGATGTTACAGCATCATAATCTGTGGTAGCCAAATCTTAGAAGCAACCAAAATGACTATTGCATGAGGAATGGATGAAAAAGACTTTGATATGATGGAGTATTACTCAGCTATAAAGAATAATAAACTCAAAGCCTTCATATATCAGTTGATGCAACTTAAAGATATTCTCATATGTGAAATAAACTAGACCCACATGTATAAATAATGTATAGTCTCCTGGTATATGACAGAAGAAACAAAACTGGAAAGGAATAAAACAGTTAAATGGAAAGCAAGAACTTAAGGATTAAGCAATGAAGACAGAGCAAGGAGAAAAGTCCGGAAGCCCTGCAGGGGCAAAATCATGCATTTATACATACAAGATTGTTAAGACGATGGTCCTAAGAATTGCAGTCAGGTTATTGAAACCAGCAGTTAACGGGTAGATGTCTTAGTTACTCTTCTCTTGTTGCTAAGACAAACACCCGACACTCAAATTGAGGGAAGGAAAGGTTTATTTAGCTCACAGTTAGTGGAGGTTTCAGTCCATATTCAGCTGGCTCCAAAGTAGACCGGCACATGGCAGAGGGCAACCTTCCATGGCAGCAGGCAGGAAGCAAGAGCACTGGGTCAGCTCACAGCTAGTCAAGCAGCTAACTTCTCTTCCTACTTTACATCGAAATGCAGATCACCTGCCCCAGGAGAGAGGCAGCAACCATTTCCACAATAATCAGTTACAAATTCTAGAAGCCACCCCATAACTGCATGAGGCTTTGGGAGGATACCTATACACAAGCCATAACAGTAGAATTCTCACCCTGAATAAATATATATGCTGCTATCTGTAAACTAAGAAGCTACACTGAGGATAGCAAGGTGTAATATTAAAACTATGCTTGGAGTGCCTATCATTCTGGTCTTCTAATTACATAGCACTTCTAATGTCGTATCAGTTATCGCTGTACTCTCTCTCAAGTAAATATTTACTTAAATAAAAGGCAATAAAAGAGAATGAGAGACAAGAAAAAAATGCCATAGGATTGATCTACTACAATTTTGTACATGATTAGATTTCTAAATTTCTGTGTAAAAATGTGTAATTGTTTTCTTTAATCACTTTCTATAAGGATTTATTAGAATAACAATAGTTGGTGGAAAATACCAGTTCCATATTATGTCTAAGGCATTTGATATTCAGAAAGATAGTGATGTTAAGCTCGAGTGCCTATGTTATAGGGTAATAATATCATTAAGCTTCTATTCTGGAGGGCTAACAACAAGTTTGCAGACCAAAAATGTTAGAGAAAAAGAAGGGTTACAAGGATAGACAATATTTTGGCCCTAGCTCCTCAAATTTCAGTGAGGACTCAAGACATAAGAGAACCGGTAGCCCCCATAAATTTTTAGTAACTATAGTTAGAAACATCTTAGTAGTGTGGATAAAGTTGCCACATATTATGGATACATACACTGTAATATTCTTCATATAACTAATTCTGAGCATGTGTTTGGATTATTTATCTTATTCTTTTCATCGTGTGTGGACAATAAATGATACTTGAGTGGGTATAATTTTATGCACAACGAGGTCCACTTAACAAATTCTGAAAGTAATGTGAAGTGGCTTTTCAGTAAGGCTTGACTTCCTTCCTAACATGATTCACAACAGCTGTTTCCTCAAGTAGGGAAAATAACAATACCTAATTTAAAGTAGTATTTAATTGTTGGAGCATCACGGTTCCTAGGTGTATGCATGTATGTGTTTATATATGTGAATATGGGCTTGAATATGCTATGGCATGAATGAGTATATGTAGGCTCATAGACTCATGGGAAGCATCATCTATTGCCCCAACACAATTAAAACAATGAAAGAAACAACCCAAACTTATACCTGGACTTCTTGGTGTGATGAGAGTATAGTATACCTGTGCTATACTAGGTGTCATTGCTATACATGGGGCATCCTTTTGAGCTAGCTGCTGTGTGAATGAGTTTGACCATAGCTCAACCCAAGGAGGAAGGGCCCTAGCTTTCCTTTCCTTTCCTTTCCTTTCCTTTCCTTTCCTTTCCTTTCCTTTCCTTTCCTTTCCTTTCCTTTCCTTTCCTTTCCTTTCCTTTCCTTTCCTTTCCTTTCCTTTCCCTTTGCTCTTGACACAAAAGAGGGACACATGTAAGAAAGGCAGATTTTGTATGCGCAGGTTCTATGTTATTTACTCTGCATACATTGGCTTCTTGACTTGTTCCAGCACCTTGAAAGGAAGAGCATTTTTTAAATGTATTTAATACAGGGTCTACAGGGTCTCATTATGCAGGTCAGACTCACCGTGATTCTCCTGTTTTCAGCCTCCCAAGCACTGGGATTACAGGTGCACTATGCCCAATTTCGATCACCATCTCAGTGTGTCCTGGGAATGGGGCCAGCATGGCGTGCTAGGGATCGAACCCCCACCACTGTGCTCTGCCTAAGCAGGTGCTTTAGTCCACACAGCTGTTTGGCTGGCCATGAAAAGAAACATTCTTGAGAAAAAAAATGGAACTGAAAATGAAGGAATTGCCCCAAGACTACATATGTAGAACATATATAGCTGGATTCAGAGACAGATTTCAGAAGCCCACCTTCCTTCTACTGCCAAACTGAGACATCCACCTGAGGAACTTGTAACATCTGAGCTACATATGTCTGCCTGATGTGTATGCAATCTCAATACATTTTCCACTCTTTTTTGACAAGTTCAATATGACTTTCGGCATGGCTTTTCCCAAACATCTTCACACAGAAGGGATATTTCCTCTTGGCATCCTACATTTCTGGCTTCTTAGACTATAGGTAGCCCCTTCCCCTACTCCACACTTCTTGTTTCCTTTGCAGAGTTATAGGAAGGGGTCTTCAGCCTCCTGGGCCTGACTGTGGTTTATGAGGAAGAATGTTAAGCTGAAAGGCGCCAGACACTCCTTTAATTACACTTTGCTTGTTCCAAGGGCTTTAATCATGACCTCTTTCTAAATAGATCCTTTCGGAAAGGCCAAGGGGGAACTAGGCAATTGCAAACCCTGGTAGTAATCAGGGTCCCAGACCTCCAACTCTGCAGAGAAACATACTTGGCAGAAGATTTGTAAAAAGTAAATACAAAAACTGAGAGAGACCAATGGTTCCTGAGGGGACTCATGGGTAAAGGGGGTGGAGCATGAACAGGAATCATAAACAGGGGAAAGTATAGGTGACAATAATTAATTTGTGGTTTTAATAAAGCGGTTGTTTGGGGCAGATGTTCACTAAAAGTAAGACTCCCTCCTGGGACATACAATGAAATGTACACCCTATAGCTGGGCAGGAGACACAGGGAGTGGACGCATTACAGGCTTATAGGTGTTTAGCAGGAAGCTTCTTGTGATGAGGAAAAGAAAGGGGAGCAGGATGGACGAAGCACCACCCCTCCCTCAAGTTCTGGCATTTGTATTCTTCTGTGCAGCTTGCTCAGCAGAGCGTGCCTGCTTCTGATTAACAGGAGGAGGACAGCCAGCGGCTGAGTTCCTGCCTGGTCTGACTGTCAGTAATGCAGGGCTTTGTGTGCTGGCTGCATTATCCCTAGGGAAGAATGGGTAAAGCATCCCTGACCTTCACTGGTGCTTCTTTCCAGTATGTTTTTGCCACCACTCTCGTCCCAGGATGGACTTGATTTATGGTTGTATTGACCATGGAAAAAGAGAGTGGGCTACAAGCATACTTTCACCACATTTCTTACTCTGCAAATCCTACTTTTTCCTGCCATGGACTATTTATTGTACCACCAGCTTTAGGGTGCCAAACTCCTGAGTGATGGAACCTGGGACTGGATATTTTCCCAGAAAGATGGATGCAGGAAGTGAGTCGCTGCAACAGTAGCTAACATGCTCCATGTTGCTCATGCAGTGCCAGTGGCAGTGTCCCAGGAGGTCCCAGGAGGGCCCAGGGAGGGAGGTCTACCCAATCTCATCTGCAAAGGAGAAAAACTAAAATTCACATAGTGAGGGGAATATGCCCAGCTCACACCATGAGCGAGAGACAGAGCTGGAATTTGGCCCCCAGTAGCTCATGTTCAGAGATCAGATTCTAAACTCTCATTAAAAAAAAATAATAATAAAGGGAAATAAAATTGAAGGAAGGTGAGAATTGGACAAGAGTATGTGAGTGAAAAGCATGGACAAATTACTTTCCTTTGGGCCAGAGTTACCACATTTTCTGTTTTAAGTAAATGCAGTTAAAGGCTCATGCTCTGCTGCTTAAAGATGCTCCATCATACACACTCAGCTCTGCCACCGTGGTGCAAACTGAGCCACAAGCAGTAGGCACTTGACTGCGTGTGGCTGTGTTCTACTAAATCTTTATTTACCAAAAAAGGTGGATTTGAACTATGAGAAGTGGCTTGCTGGCTCTTACTCTAGGCCACTATTAGTATTTGAGAGACAGACAGAATTTGAGAGTGAAAAGAATTCCATGCTTTCATTTATAGATTGAGTTTTCCTAAAGTGCCAGAACCAATAGTTAGCTTGTACCTTTTCTGTTCATGCTTGAGCAACCTCAGAGAACAGGCTCAGCTTCCAGGTTTTGTCCACTTTTGTTACAGGGCTCTGATTGTGCAGATCCCCCGTCTGCAGTGTGCTAATTGTGGGGACTTTCTTTGTGCGGCATTCTACCTGTGACCTACCTGTAGTCTTCACCAGGGTTCTACATGTTGATTTTTGAATCTATCAAGAAAAAAAAATATCAGGTATCAAGAAAAGGAATAGGCAAAACATATATCCAGGCCTTCCACTATTATTTTGATCATAAAGAATGATACTATTGCCGGGCGTGGTGGCGCATGCCTGTAATCCCAGCACTCGGGAGGCTGAGGCAGGAGGATTGGTGCAAGTTTGAGACCAGCCTGGGCTACAAAAGTGAACTCAAGGCCAGCCTCAACTGCATAACGAGACCCTGTCTCAAAAAGACAAAAAAAAAAAAAAAAAAAAAGAATGATACTATCTTCAAGTCCGATCTAGTAGTGAGACCCTGAACACCCTGTAGGCCCTCTGCATCCCCACCCCCTGAAAGAATTATATTATATATTTTCAGGTGTTCTCAAACCTGGTTCAAGCTTCTATTTTTAACTTCTGATGACAGTGAAGATTTCAGTTAAAAACATTTGAAAGCAGTGGATGCTGCACCCTAATTTACTTAAGCTATTTATATTCCCCCATTAAAAAAAAAAAAAAAACAAAAACAAAAACAAAAAAACCTTCAAGCCTTGCCATTGTTTCTCTCCATCTTGCTTATCTGCACCATTTGGGCACGTGGAATGCAGCGTTGCCCCAATGGTCAACTTGTAAACTGTTTAGTTCTGGCTGTAACATACATGTTATTTTCTTCCTAACTTGTACTCATCATAGGGACCGCGGACTATGGGAGCGCCCAGGGCTCAAACATTTCACTTTGTGATTCCAGAAAACTGTATCAGTAGAGAAGCAACAACTTATGGAAACAGACAGCTCTTATGTTGACAACCACCCCTGCAACTCTGTGCCTGGGGCACAACTATAAGTAGATCTCTTGGAATTATACCCACCATTTCTCATTACTTTCACAGGACACCTTTTTTTCACACTGTCTGCCTGAATTTCAGTCTACTCAATAATTCTGTGGTCTTCCTGTTCTCACAGAAAGGCCTGGCAGGAGTCAAAAGTTGGACACTAGGTCACTTTCCCAAATTGCTTGAAATATTTGTAGCTCCAATGTTCAGCATGTTAACTAATACTCAGGACAAGATTCCAATCTTTCAAGATGAAATGTGTCATGTTTGCCACAACAGATTATGAAAAGTTCCAATTTTCAAGATCTAGAGTTAAGATTTTAATGAAGACCCCAAAACGATAAGAAGATGAGTTACCAAGCTGATCAAGACTTCCTAGCCTGAACAGTGAAGGGAGTCACCCACACCATAAATGAGTCAGTATTTGTTCATTGATTGTGATCCGTGACAAAGTACATAGTCTTATACATAAGAGGTTTGTGGAGGATTTGCTTCTTCTTTTAAAAATACTTTTAATTAAGGAAAATAATTGTGTATATTTATGTACTATATTATAATGCTTTGATCAATGCATCTATTACAGGATTATATCATGCTAATTAACATATCTATCACTGGGACACTGAACATGTTTTTGTGCTGAGCATATTAAAAATCTATTATTTTCCTTCAACATGGAAATCCAAGCCCTATGGCCACTCACCATGGAGAATACTGAGAAGCCAACATGTGCATCCTATTCAGGGATTCAGGAACTCAGCAAGGAAAGACAGGGTTTGGGGTGCCTCAGAGCATTTTGCAGTGTTCCACCCTCCTGCTTTTTTGAATCTCACCACCTGCAACGACTGAACCAGAGGAAGCCAGGAGCAAAATTATTTCACTGGGATTTGTTTTCACTGAAGACAGCCAAATTTCAAGGTGCTTTGTCCAGAAGACTCCTGAAGGACTGCTTCTCTGCTTATGAAAACTAAAGCTTTAATTGAAGGGGGTTGGAAGAGACTAGAAAACCTCTGAAGATTCATGGCAGGGACTGCTTCAAAAAACAGTAATGTAGTATAAGCCTGTGGCTCTCAAAATTTAACATGCACACAGGTCCACTGGTTGGATTTAAGCATGGGTCCCTAAGCACTTAGTGAGTCTGGAAGAGGTCTGTAACAATTCCTAGGTGATAAGGAAAACAG
Organism: Myocastor coypus; assembly: GCA_004027025.1. Lineage (NCBI taxonomy): Eukaryota > Metazoa > Chordata > Mammalia > Rodentia > Myocastoridae > Myocastor > Myocastor coypus. The sequence goes on from PVJA010011494.1 coordinate 15,574, forward strand.
CAAACCTAAGGAGCATACTGTGAAACACTGATGCAAAGGCCCAAGACACAAGGCTTGAGTCTTAACTTTGTCCCTTATAACTGGGGGACTTCAGGCAAGCTGTTTCATTGTTTTGATCCATTGTGTATTGGTGGTGTTGGTGGTGCTGTTTGTAAAATGTTCCAGTAGCCCTCAAGTCACAATGCTGAGGAATTGTAAAAGCAATGGGACACAAACAACATTAGATCCTTTTAGTCTCTGCTTCCATCTTTACCTGCACTGGTGAGATTAGCAAACAGTGCTTTCCTGTTTTGTAAACAACTCCTCTAATTTTTAAACAATCAAGCCAGTTATATTATTTATATGCTCTGTGGCTTGAATAACATTCTGGCCATTCTTTTAAAAACACGATACACAGTGCAATGGCTATTGTTATCCTCTGATTTTCAACTTAACAGAACTTCTTAAGACGACCTCTTCCTGTGCTGAAAAAGCTCACATTACTCACCACAGCAAAGAGCCCTGAAAACCGCTAGCCTGGCCAGTGGAAACAGGGCGACCCCATTGTCTCAACATCTGGCCTCTCCAGCAAAAACCTCTAATTTTCTGTGGCTCTAACTTGGCCTCTCTGCCATGTGGGAGGGCGGTGTGCACAGCAAGCCCCATCTGGGAGGCAGATGCCTTCTGGAGGCCCCCCCTTCTGCAGGCCTTTGAAGAGTCCAGCCCTGTCTGCCTGGGGGTCTCTTATTGTGGCCAGCAACTCTGTTCACTATTAGCAGTGGGGAGAGTAAAGAAATGTTAAAAGCAGGAAGCAAATTAATGTCCTATTCTCAGATGTGCGGAGACACAGCAGGATGGAGGATCTTGGTGCAGAGCGCTTTGGACACAGGCATCATGAACAGAAGTTACGTCCCACATGACACTCATGTCTTTTCTGTCCTGACAGAGTAGTTGGGGTAGTGGATAAAAAGCCCTGATTTAGGGTCAACATGTTAGACTTTGAATCTAAGCCTTTCCATGAACACATCTCAAGGAAACCTAGGCCTCAGAACTTTTCAAGAAGTTATGGAGAGATCCACGGAGAAGTTCGAGTAAGCACTATGCCCTTAATTACCTTACGATTATTCTGTAAGAAGAAAATAATAACTGAAAAATTTACCTTCTTTAATTTAAGATTTTAAAACCAATCGATCATTCTAGACATATGGATTGGAGCATTTAAAAGATGAAACATGCAAGATGACTTCCTAATCTATAAATGCATAAAATTGTATGTATTAATGAGATGCCATGTGATATTTCAATACATATATACACTGGGTAATTTTTCAGTCAGGGCAAACATTCCTCTTTTCTCAAACATTTGGTATTTCATCATGGTGAACATGCTCAACATCTTCTGTGCTAGCCTTTATACTCATCAGTAATTTGATGGTCTCCAAACCCCAAGCGACACTCATCTGGAGTCTTCTCTGATCTATGCCATGAGAGGTTGGCAGCTGCATGAACCTGGATGGGCTTTCTGTAGCTCAAGGCTGTCATTTCCTTCTGTACCTTCAACTTTTCTGAAAGGCACGAAATTATGAATGGTGGTGAACTTTCAGACTGTTCCTGGGCAATGAGCTTCTTGAATTTACCAGTCCCGCGTGGGGCCAAATTGTTTAAATTCTACCAAGGCTCAGCTTATCTTTTAAAGCTATAATGAGGAATACTAGAGAAAATGCATTCCTGTTACATAGAAAGTACACAAAACTTTGCATCTGCCTGCCCCTTGCCCTATCCACATAATTTCTTAAATATAATTTCCCGCCCCCCAAGAAATGGCATAAATGATCTCTTTCAAAGCTGGGGAATCCATTTCTCTCTCTCCCTCTCTCTCTCTCTCTCTCTCTCTCTCTCTCTCCCTCTGTGTGTGTGTGTGTGTGTGTGTGTGTGTGTGTGTGAATTCTGTTTCACTTATGGTTATTTTAACTCAGAGAAGGTTAGTTATGTCAATATTCTGTTTGGAATAAGCAGTAGAGCCATGGTGTGTGCATAAATGTTTGACAACCAGGGTAAGGGGGAATGGTTCTGACTAGTACATTTGCCAAGTTCCACAGTATAAATATTCCCACCATGTGTGGTTTCAAGCGGTGATCACAGAGAAGTGAAATAAATGAATGATAGATCCTCCAATCTAGTTAGAGGCTGCCACAATTTGTTGAGAGATCACAATGTTAGGAACTGAGCATTTGCAGATAGTTATGGAGAATAAGAAGGAGAAAAGGTCAGAGAAAGAGCATAGGCAGACAAAAAAAGAACAACAACTTAAAGAAAAGAAAGAAGAGAGAGAGGCAGGTAGCAGACAGACAGACAGACAGACAGACAGACACAGAGACAGAGACAGAAATACAGAGAATGGCCATGGTAGGAAGGAGAGACTTTTCCAGATCACATCTCCAGTGACTCACATCTGCCAGCCAGGCTGTTCCTCCTGGGACACTATCCCACAGATGCATATCACACTCCAAAATGTCTTACCCATGAGTACATGAGGCTTGGGGGGGCACCTAGATATAAATCAGAAAACCCTTCAAGTCAGTGCCAGACCTGAGGCCCTGTGGCTAGAGTCATACTATGAGTGATGAGACACTAATTACTGCAGAAAAGAACTATAGAATTAATCAGAGTAATAGGGCTGGTCAGAAAGCTCTGGAGACTGAAGTACCTCCTTAAGCAGAATGCCGTGTCTGGAATTCATCCCCGGCATGCCTTGCCAACCCCATCCCCGGGGTGCACTGAGACAGTGATTGAGACTGGGCAGGGTGGCATGCTCCTATAATTCTTGTGCTTGGGAGGCTGAAAACAGGAGAGTCACTATGAGTCTGATCTGTGTAGTGAGACCCTGTAGACTCTGTACTAAATACATAAAAAAATCAGAGTAGTAACATAGTTATTAGAACCAAATAAAACATGCCCCTCATTTATTTATTTATTTATTTATTTATTTATTTATTTATTTATTTATTCGTTAATTTATTTGGTACAGAGTATTGCTACACAGCTTCGACTCATAATGATCTTCCTATCTTACCCTCTTCAGTACTGGGCTTATAGGTGTGCACAACTATGTCCAGTTTTTGTGGCCAGGCATGCCCAAGTTTCCAGGGCAGCCACGGCATGTGGTACCAAGGGAGAGAACCGCAGTCCTTGTGCTTGCCAAGCAAAGGCTTAAACCACCGAGTTCTCTCCCCATATTTAAATAGATAGTAGCATAGTAGCGTTTGCAGAGGAAGCTCCTCATACAGTCACATCTGCCTCAATGGGGCAAAAAAGCCTGAAGACTGACCTTGGAGATCAGCCTGTGAGGTTGGAGAGTGGGCAGAATTATCAGGCAGCAATACCAGGCCCTGGTATCTTGAATTCTGTGACTGAAGGGTCTGCCACTTTGTTCTTCACTGCCACTCAAGAATTTGGAGCACTAACCATCTCTACAAGCATCTAGAAGACACAGCCTTGCGAGAATTGCTGAGAACTGGATGAAGTTGTTCTGTGATTTCTCCCTCTAGCATTTGGTTTGCAAAGGGAATAGTTTCTATCGTGTTTCAGGTTTTATTCTTTGTGATGTCAACATGCATTTAGACCAGATGGTCTAAATGTCTTTGGAAATTCAGGGCTTCAAAACCTTCTTTCTCAAATCGAAGAGACCAGAGTCCCAGGTGATGACACAACCCTCCTGTCATACTGTTGTGTAATTACTTGAGAGGAAGGGAAAGAGCTTTGTGTCAGGAAGACAAGAAAGTCAGACTCTGGATTGAGCTCAGCCGTCCCAGGATATAGAGCTCTAACCTGTACTAGCTAGATCACTTGCACCTCTCTTGAGTTCTCCAAACGTTCTCCTTTCATTTATAAAGTGATAATATAGAGACAATTACATCATAGCTTAAAATAATGGTTCCAGAGAAAGAATATGAAAGTCTGAATCTTGGCTCTGCCAAGTAATAGCTCAGTAGCCTTAGGTAACAAATGTAACATCTCTACATCTCAGCTTCTCAGTTGGGAAAAAGAAATAGAAAAGAATAAAAATACTGTAGAAGAAGTTTTTTAAGTGATTAAGTGAGATGGTGCATGTTAAGTACTTAGCTTTGTGCCTTGGCACTTTTAACTAACACTGGCTTTAAAATCTTCCCAATGTTTTTAATAGCAGAACTATGAGTTTGTGACTCCATTATGTACATTTGGACACTGGCACTCAAAATAACTGGCCTGCATAAGGGCATGTGGCTCAGATTCCAGCCCAGTTTTGCATGACTTGATGCTTTGTTCTTGGTGATAGCACATTTTATACAAGTTACCTCACTGAACATATAGAAACACACCTTAAGAATTTTCCCAACTGCCTTTTATCTCACAACCTTATGAGTTGGAATCCTTGACCAGAGAGGAAATCAGGTAGCTGAGCCACAGGATCTTGTCAGTTCCAGGAGAAATTGGTGAAATCTTCTGCAACCATAGAACTGCCATGAGATGGGAGTGGTTTAATCATTACTATTGTCTCCTTCTTAATGTACTTGTTACAGGGTCTACAGGCTCTCACTATACACATGGGACTCGCAGTGATTCTCCTGTTTCTCAGCCTCATAAACACTGGGATTAGTATGTGTCACCACACCCAGTCTTATTGCTTTTCTAGAAGAGAAAAGGCCATAGACATGAATGCAGGCGTATTCTCAAGGTTAAATGAATTTCTAGTCTTCAGCAATGAGTCTTGTATTGTGGGAAACTAGAGAGAATGGCCACAAGCACCTTGCAAGACCATACTTTTCTGTGTCTTTCTTACCTGTTATAATTCTGGCACTGGTGCAGGGCATTTATTTATGGGGAGAAAAAACATTCTATGGAGACTTATTCTCTAGTCTGACAATTTTATTTTAGTGTTCCTTGATCTGCTTTGAAGCCTTCTGGGAAATCTATGCTACATTTGACTTCTCCTCATGTCATCCTGTTAGCTATTAGGTGGCTAATTTGTTTCATAAGATATACCGATGTGAGAGGTACTTGGCTTGTATCAGGAGTGGAATTTCACCACTCAGTGGTCAGATCTTTTATGATTAAGACAGAAGAGCAATCCAAACAGAGCAGCCAATGACAATGCTCCTCAGTCGCCTGTAATCACTGCTTTTGGGTCTGTAACTGAAATAGTCTCACTGAGCACTGAGCAGGAAGGTATAATTTATCCTAAAAATGATAATGTGCTTTGGAGTTGAAACTATAATTCTCTCTCTCTCCCCCTCTCTCCTGATCTTTCCCTCCACCTCTTTGTCCCTCATATGTCTGTCTATCTATCTATCTATCTATCTATCTATCTATCTATCTATGTATCTATCTATCATCTATGTATGTATGTATGTATGTATGTATGTATGTATGTATGTATCTATCTATCTATCTATCTATCTATCTATCTATGTATCTATCTGTCTGTCTATCTATCTATCTATCTATCTATCTATCTAGGTAGCTATCTGTCTATGTGTTTCTCCCCCTTTTCCTTATTTTGTTACCTTTTTTTATAGAACAGAATGAAAAAATGAAATAAAGGGAAGATAGACCATGAAATTAACAATATGGGAATACTGAAACCCTGCTTCCTAAGGAATTTTTCTCCAGTACTCTCACATTGGTACAACACAATCCAGGATTCTAAGGTCCTAACATGTTATTTATTACTCATGTAACTCTTACTTGCTTGATAAGTTTACTAAAACATTGGTTCTTTATATGTTAAAGAAAGATTCTTAGGACGTATTTGATGGGAACAATTTAAATAATAAAGGAATAGAATCATAAGCATAGGAGTGACTGTTAGAGAAGTCTTAAAAAACAATACTGCCCTTACTATTCTAGATTCAACAGAATTAAATGAGAGTGTGACAACTGATCCTTAACTAAAAATTCATTTTCAGATGGTCAGAACTCAGTACTCGAACTCAGAAGCATCAATTTTCAAACTTTTCATATCTTTATTTACAAAGCAGGAGTAGCATGAAGTGACAAACCTCACATCTGAGACCATAAAATTCTTTTGTGAAGTTCAACATAGGGATGAAAATGTGTATGCACAGAAGCGCACATGTGTGAGTGTGAGTGTGAGTGTGTGAGTGTTCACTTATATATGCATTTGAGCCTATTACGGAGAAAATGGACAAATGATACTGTATTCCAAGTGCAAGTATGATAGAAGTCTGAAAAAGAAATGAGTTTAAGGTTTTGTTTTTTTTTTTGAGGTGGGTTTCTGTGGACTGAGAAAATAATTTACGTGAAAAATAAAAATAAAAGGGCATATTTTGTAGGCTGACATTAGATTCTTTGTAAATAAAAAGATGCATTCTGTCTATTGATAAAACTTTCACTCTGATAATGAAGCTTACCTGCAACATCCACATAAACATATAGAAATGGAAATCATAAAGGAATTCCTTGTTTGTTTGTTTGTTTGTTTTTTTGTTTTTTTTTTTTTTTTTTTTTTTTTTTTTTTTTTTTTGTACTTTAGGGAAGGAAGGGTCTACAGGGTGTTTAAGGTTTCACTACTAGATTGGACTCCTAGTGATCCATCTGCTTACAGCCTCCCAAGCATTAGGATTGCAAGTGTGCACCACCACACCCAGGCTCAATTGCTGTTTCAGCATGCCCCAGGGGTGGGGCCAGCATAGCAGGTCTAGGATTGAACCTTTGGCACCTGCACCTGCTTGCAAGTGCTTTAATCTGCTGAGCTATTTAGCTGGCCCTTCCATGAGAATTATTATGATAGTCATGTCCTCAGCCACTGAGCACATGGGCAGCTAAATGAGAAAGGGCGGACACCACTAGATGGATCCACAGAAGATTATCAGTGCGATTGCCAGTTCTGCTGATAATCCACGGCCCCTATGGAATATTGGCCTATACATACAACTACTTCCTCTTAGTTCAGTGAGGAGAAATATTTGTACCCTTCGTCTTTAGAAAATTTATGTCTGATTCTTGTATTCTGAACAACTACTATGAAGACAATGATATGGATTGCATTGATTGTATTGAACACATCCTACTGATGTGTTCCGAAACTGTCCCATTGCTATTTCTTTCTTGTTGAAATTAATAAAATTAAAATTAAAAAAAGATTATTAGTGCAATGAAACATTGAGAATGGGGAAGGTTACTGCCCTGTGAGTTGCATTTATGTGTAAAAGTTAAGAGTTACATAATGTGTTCATCATCACTGAGTAGAAAACCTGGGGAAACAAGTGTTTCTATAGTCACTCACTTAATTATTTATTCAATTTTTGATTAAGGAAAATAATTCTACAGGGAGTCAAAAAGTGAAGTGGGTAGAAAAGATGATTTGTACCTGTGCTTTTAGTCAGGGTTTAGTACCTGCCCAGAAATTAAAGTGCCAGCCAAGCAGACCAGTATTCAAAGGCAAATCAGATTAGGATTGCTAGATGATACAAGATCCAAGAGAAAAGACCAGCTGCCACTTAAAAAGTACATCAATGTGACCTACATACATACACTAAGTTAGCATTACTAATCCCAGACTCCCTTTGAAGATGGTAACCATTCTCATAAGCTACTCTTCCCTTTGATCAGCATTGGTCTAAAAAGTAAGCATATGATCCTACAGAAAGACATCTGTTCCTAAGCTAGTTAAGTTCTAGCGGGGCCAAATGGAGGGTCATGATATGGATGATACTTGTTTAGATTGTAGGGTGCATAGCTATGGCCTCTCGCTCCACAAAATGAGAAGATAAGAGCAAAACCAATAGAAAAACAAACACAGAATCAGCTGGGTGAATGCAGCGAACTGCAGTTAACCATGTCCACACTTCCATTGCATGTCTTCAGTTTCTAGGAGAATATGATTGGTATTCTGGAGATGGCTGGGAGGAAGAGGCAGCATGCCTGCTGTGAAGATGACCTCAGGAAGCTGCAAAGCAGAGGAGAACGACGGTGTCCACACTGCTCGGAGTGGCGAGGCTATGAGGCGGAGAATAAATAGATTAGTGCCATGTTAGAGGTGTTCACTCTCCATTCTGCTGCATAATACAATTATTTAGTAGTTCACCATTTTTTAAATTCTGTTTGAAGAACTTAAGAGGTTAAGGGTTTGAAATAATAAATGCATTATTAATGCATTTATCATAGAAATATCCAAGTCTGTAATTGCTGAGGCAGAAAAAAAAAAGACTAATAGGTTTTTACTCAGTCCCCCACCCCCCAGTAAATTAACCTATAAGACCTGTGAGAAATGTATAAATTAGGTAATATTAGAGAAAATAATCAGGAACTGAAAGCCATCATGCGAAGGCTTGGTTCATTAGCAAAATTCATGCTTCCAGATTCAGTTTGGGGGTTTGCTTTTATACTATACTCTGCTTAACTACAAATTAAACCATAAACAGCAAAGGAAGGGGAAATGAACCATGGGTTTATAAGAGAAAAGAAACAGTCTTCTATAGAGTCTGATGTGATCGCCAAAACTCTATGCAGTAGTTGTATAAGGTAAAGTATGTGGAAACATCAATCAAGAAATTTGGAATCCGGTGAACTAAGGTTCAAATACCAGATTCACTAACTATGACTGTGGACCAAAGAATTTCTGGTTCATTTTTCGTATCTTTAAAAATAGTATGTAATGTCTAGTGTAGTGGCACACATCTGTAATACTGGCAATCAGGATGAGGCAAGGGATCACCATGAGTTCAAGGCCAGCTTGGGCTGCAGAATAAATTCACGGCCAACCTGAACTGCCTGGTGAGATCTGGATTCAAAACAAAAACAAGCAAAGGAGTATAATCAGAGAATAATCATTTACTACAGGATTTCTTAAAAAGAATTAACATAGTTAATGTTGTAAACTTAAGCATATATTCAGAATACTGTAAGTACTCTGTATCCTAAAGCTGTCAATAATACTATTAGAATAAAGATGAATAAACTATTAGTATGAATATTTTAGTAAAATCCAATATCCAATATAATACCCAATTGATAGCTTAAATTTAACTTACTCAAGTAACTTACCAAGATCATAGTATTAAACTCTGATGTAGTGAGAAACTTTACACTTACATGTTCTGACATATTTATGCTGTGTAGAGTGTGGTCCCTTCATTGTGTAAGCATAAATTCCTTCTCAAGCTCTTTCTCTAATTCTTCTGTACAATAATCACACCATATTTAGTGTAATCATCTTCTCAGATGCCTTGCAAAAGAATTACAAAGCATTGCAGAGGAACTGGTAAAATTGTCACAGTTATTATAATTGTTAATAGGTCGAATCTTCTGCTCATACTAACACCACAGGTACTGGCCTTGCTACTCTATGTAGGCAAATAAAAATCTAGAAAAAAAAATAATGGAAAGTTTAGGAGCATTAAAAAAATTAGTAGGACTATGATCCTTTAGAGATGATGGATACATTGAGACTCAGAAGTTAGGGCTGCTGAAATCATGAGCGTTTGTGCTAAGACCTCAGAGGACCTATACTGCTGAGGTCCAGAACATACACAGGAGTCAGTGCCTTCCTCTGTCATGAGGCGGTTGCTCTCATACTGAGAGATTAGGAAACAATGCCCTGCACTGCTTGATGGGGAGGCCTGAGGCAGACACAGACTGCGTAGAGCTTTTCAATAAAGGTCTCTAAAATTTATTCTTTAAAATGAAGGTACTACATAACCTATACAATAGGATAACTAAGGGGAAAGCCTAAACGCATCCTCTGTAATGAAGAATGAAATCAAGCCTGCTCTCTTGAAAGGATCTATTAAATGATTAACTCTTTGTGAGAAGAAAAGTAAATATATTTTAATTTTAAAATAAGAACAACATAATGCAGACATTTTATCTGTAAAATTCATTACTCAGTGATAAATAACGAGGTGCATGAAGAGGTTAGAAAATATGTCAAGAAAAAAAATAAGAGGAAAAAAATTGACCTTAAAATGACCCAAATACTGAAATCAAAATAATATAAATATGTTCAGTGCTGCCAGGAGTGTCTATGAAGGAGACACATGTGGATAGCAAGAAAAAGAAAAAAAGTAAAAGGAAGAAATAAGCTAACAGAAATCAGTTATTTCTATTTAGAAATTCTAGAAATTAAAATAAAGCACAATATCTGAACTGAAAAAAAAATAGTTATATATGCTAAGAGAAATTTCAAGACTACTAAAGAAAGCTATAAGGGCCGGGAGTATAGCTCAGAGGATTAAGCACTTGATTACACAAGTGCAGGGGCCAGGGTTCGGTTCCTGGTCCCACCTGCCCTGCACGCCAGTCCCGCTTTGGGCACGCTGAGCCAGTGATGGAGTCTGGGCGTGGTGGCAAGTGCCTGTAATCCCAGCAAACAAGCCAGAGGATCACTATGAGTTGGTAGTGAGACCCTGTACAAAACAAACAAACAAACAAATGGACAAAAAGAAAGTTATGAAATAGAAGGATAGTAACAAAGTTTGAGAGCTTTAGAAGTGATTTACAATAAAGACAATTAAATAGAAAAAGATCGGCCATCGGCCACTCCAATAAATGATGCTTGGAAAATCTGGTATCCACATGTAGCAAATAAGCTTGGACAGCTACCTCTTTATATATACAGCATTAACTAAAAATACATCAGTGAATCAAACCATGAGAGTTAAAGCTACAACACTTTTTAAAGAAAACCTACAAAAGTAAGTGTGAATTAAGTAATAGATGCTTAGATATTACATCAAAAACAAAATTCATAAAAAATAAAAAACAGACTAAGTAGGTGTCTTAGTTACTTTTCTCTCATTGCTGGGACAAATACCTGACACCCAAAATGAAGAAAGGAAAGGTTTATTTAGCTCACAGTTGCTGGAGGTTTCAGTCCGTACTCAGCTGGATCCATGGCAGAGAGGCACATGGCAGAGAGCAGCAGTTCATGGCAGCAGAACAGTGACAGTATGGTGACAGAGGCAACTAACCAACCGGAGCAGCAGGAGAGCAACAGCAGGAGTCTGTCTCTGTTTCTCTTTGTATTACATTCAGGCTCTCCACCTCAGCCTATCAGCCCTACGTCACACTCATAATCCCAAAGGACTCAGACCCATAATCCCATCAGTACTAAAGCACATAATCCCAGTGGATCATGAGTCAAATCTCAAACTCTAGAAATCCCCGCCCTATGATTGCATGAGGTTTGGGGGGGGGCAACTAGACATAAACCATAACAGTGGGATGTATAAAAATTAACAACATTTTTGCTTCAAAGTGCATTATGTGAAATGCAATAAGAAAGATGAAAAACAAAAAACAAAAAAAAGTTTATCCAATGTTATTCAAAAAAATAATTGTGTCCAGAATACACACACACACACACACACACACACAATCTATAACTTGCCAATAAAAAAAAAGATAAAACTAAGGTAAGATGGAACATTAATTTAAAGGACATTGCTACAAAGAAATTCCATCTCACCAAAGAAAGAGTGGCTGTAATCAAGAAGTGAAAGAACAACAAATGCTAGAGTGGTTGTTAGGAAAAAGGAACCCTTTTTCACCATTGATGGGAGTGTGGACTGGTACAACAAGTATGGAAATCAGTGTGGAGATTCCTCAAAAAGCTAGAGCTGAAAGTCCCATTCTACCCCTCTATTTCCCTGGGTATTTTTCCAAAAGAACTGAAAACCTCATACCAAAACGATATATGTACAGCCATGTTTACAGCAGTGCCATTTATCATAGCTAAATCTTGGAAACAAACTAAATGCCCATTAACTGAGGAATGCATGAAAAGACAAGATATTTTCACATAATGGAGTATTACCTATAAAAAGATAAAGTTGAGGTATTTATAGGTAAGCAGATCAAATACCAACCATACTCAAAAGTGAAATAAAACAGACCCACGTGTGTAAATATTGCATAGTCTCACCCTTGTTAGAATCTGAAAGAGTAAATAAAATCTGAAAAGTACAATAAGCTCTGTGAAAGGTAAAGAATCTGTTCAAAGGAAGGAATAACTTGCGAGAAGAACAGATGGAAAGAAAGAAAGAAGGAAAGGAATGAGATATATTCAGGTATAAAGACAAGATAACTTGGCTAACTGTGCTGTTGAGTTCTTATTTTTTGATTACTTGCCTCTCATTGCTGGAACACTACACCCATCACTCAAAATTCAGGAAGGAAGGGTTTACTTAACTCACAGTTTGTAGAGTTTCAGAACATACTAGGCTGGCTCCAAGGCAGAGTGGCATGTGGCAGAGGGCAGCAGGTCATAGCTGTGGAAAACAATAAAGAGCAAGGGAAGGGGCAGCCACTGAGGCAGCCAGCTGAACTCCTTTCCCTCTGTACATGGTCATGCATATTATCCGTCCCAGGGTGAGTGAGGCACTCATACCCATAATTCCAACATTGGATCAAGAATTAATCACAAACCCTGGAAGCCATTCCATGAATGCATGAGGCTTTGGGGGAACAACTACATGCAAACCATAACATCTCCTTTTAATTTCTTATAACGCTTTGACCAATTTTGCTTACTAATATTTGATAAACTAAATAATTAATTTGAAGATAACATTATGAAATATAATAACCACTGTTGAATTCCTATTCTTTTGACAGTAAAATTCTGTATCATTTCTAATATATTTTTCACTATTTTTTATTCTCTTAAAAGCAAGACATCTACACACAAGTAAAGATGCCCTTTCACATCCTCTAAGGAACTCATAGTTTTAAAACAAAATGATATGGAGTAGTGTTCATGGGAATATGGAGAAATTACAACCTCCGTATACACTGCCGGTGGATGTAAATTGGAACATTCACTTTATGAGTCAGTTTAGAATTTCCCAACAGTTTTAAACATGAATTACCATTTGCACCAGAAATTCTTTCTCCAGACTTTACATATCTGAGGGAAATTAAAATATTCATCCACACAAAAATTTACACATGTATGTTCATATAAACCTTATTCATAAATAGCTGAAAGTGGTAACAACTTAAATATTCCTCGACTGAGGAGAAAATATATAGAATGCAGCATCACCTTAGAATAGGACATTATTTACCAATTTAAGCAAATGAATCACTAATGCATGCTATGCCATAAGGAAATTGGAAAACATTATCGTAAGTGAAGAAGCTGGTCACAAAAGAAGCTACAGTGTGTGGCATCATTGTGTGAAACACTTACAAGAGCAAAATGTGTTAAGATAGGCTGGTCAAATCTATGCAAGACTGTGTAAGGTGGCAGAGAAGTAAATTTAAGGCTGCTTACGTAGAGGCAGAGGGGGTGAGGAGCACAGGGAGTGGCTGCTAAGGGTCTCAGCCCTTATTTAGGGATGACAAAAGCTGCCAAAAATAGTGATTTAGTTCCAAAAGCCTGTGAATACACTATGAACTATTGAATTATACATTTCAGGGTGGTCGGCTGTATGAAACTATAAGTCAAATATTTTATAAAAACAAAAGCATCAGTAGCATTGCACTGAGCTATGGCACAATACCAGACATGCAGTGTGTGTTCCAAATAGCCAAGGCAGAAAGAGAAGGAGACAGAAACATTGCTTGAAAAAACAATGCTCCCAATTTCACTAGTGGTAGTGAACGTTAACTTAGTTTCTAAAATTTAGTGAATCCAGGCATGCCATACACAGAAAGAGCCACATGTAAAAACATCATTTTCTGCCTAATGGAACACAAAAATAATGAGGAACAGCCTAAAATAGCCAAACAGAAACGATTCAGGCAGTATATGAAGAATATTTGTACTGCAGATGATAGCTCGCTTTACACCAGAAGGAAACAAGGCCAGTAACTAATGAGTTGGAGGGTCTTTAAAATTCAATAAAAGAAATGATTAAAGTATATTTTTATTTCCAACAAAAATAGAGTTTAAGGGCCAGGGAAATGGCTCAGTGGTCTAAAGCGCCTGTGGAGGAAATGGAAGGCAAGTGCTGGGACCGCGCCTCCATCCCTGGCACCACATGCTGTGCACCCTCACCCCAGGGTGGGCTGAGCCAGCCATAACACAAAAAAATAAATAAGGTTTAAGAAAAATAAATTAAAGAGTCTTTTAAAAAATAGAGTTTAAAAATAAATTTCAATACATTTTTTAAAGAAACAAAAGCTCAGAATATTTGTTATAAGTAGACCAGTTCCATAGACCTCATAAAGAAAGGTCTTCAGGCTGAACATAAATGTCATCAAAGAATTTTAGAGCTTAAAAAATGCAAAGCACTAGCAATGGTCAGTATACAGGGATATACAAAGCGTTATCTTTTGCCATTTCCTTCAAGTTGCTGAAAGGAAAATTGTAACTATAAATTTATGAGATATAATTTAGGGGAATTTGTAACATGTGACATATTGGGTAAGAGTAGTGCAAAGATGACATAATAAATATTACCAGTAAAAGTTTTCTTAAATTTTGTAAGGAGTCATATAATTATTCATGTATTTTGAACTGATCAAAAATAATTATTTTCAACAACACTCACAAAAGCAGAAAGAAAAATAATACCAAATGTCTGATGAGTCTTAGGAAGGCAGGAACAATGAAATAACTGGAACAAATATAAAGCAAAAGGCAGGTTTACAGGTTGAAATTCAACTGTATGAATAATTTGAGTAAATATCAGTGAACTGATGACACCAATTAAAAGGCAGGGGTTGTTCAATTAGATATAAGGCAAGACTGAGATATATATTTTCTTCATGCGATGATCTTTACATATAAAGATCTAGTGAAATTAAATTAAATGGATGTGAAAAAATAGTGAGTATTCTTTAAAAAAAATCCTTAATCTTAAAAAAAGTTGCATTGGCTGTGTCACTACAGTCAAAAGGGCTATAAAGATAGCCACTATTTTGGCCTTAGCCCTTCAAGGTCAATAAAGACCCAGGATATAAGAGATCCTGTGCTGTAATATCCTATAACTCAGAGGTGTCCCAAATTTCCTGGTCAAGGAGATTATGGGACCTCAGAGGAAAGGGATGAATGAACTGCAGTGCATCTAAGGAGTGTCACCCAGAGAAAAACATTCTCTCAGGCTTTCACAGAAAGCAAAATGGCCAAGCAATAGCCGTGACTCGTCCCGAAGGCTGACACTAACAACAGTTCTACAAAGTACTGTCTATGGTCTCAAACTTAATCCTGAGGGGATTTGACCCTGGAAGATACAAAAAAAAAAATGAATGTTTTATTATACAGGTGTTGCTTCGACTTGCCCTTGACCACCCAGCAAGAAAAAAAAAAATCCTTAATTACAATGCATGAAACGCAGAGCTAGATTGGTGAGATGAGCTTTAGGAGGCTTAGATTCAATAGCCTCTAACATCACAAGCTTCACTGGTGGCCCACTGCAATTGCAAAACATTTGACTGTGTATGTATCTGCTTCCTTTTAGTTCAAAAAGAAGTATACTCTTTTCCTTTTTTTTTTTTTTTCTAAGCAACATCAATAGGGAGGTGGGTCATGCCCACACACTGTACTCTGTTGAATGATTGTGAGGACAATATGCAATATGTCCACTTTCAAAGAAAAGAAAGGGGAAAAGAAAAGAAAAAGTGATGTTGATTTAGAAAGTTAATGTTTGTTTGATCGATCTTATATACCTATATGTATTAATCTAAACTGATCTGATGATGAAAATATGTAATATAACCATTGTTAAATTTAAACAATAAAAAAATTGAAACTCAAAAAAAAAAAAAAAAAAAAATTTAAAAAAAAAAAAAAAAAAAAAAAAAAAAAAAAAAAAAAAAAAAAAAAAAAAAAAAAAAAAAAAAAAAAAAAAAAAAAAAAAAGAATTCAAGATGAGGAGCATTACCAGAAAATGTAATAGGCTTTTAAGAGGGCATTGTATTTTTCTGAGTATCACCACACCAGAACTCTTCCACATTTTAGGACAAGTTGTGCCTAAAGAAAGCCTGCATAATTCTTTACTTCTGCTATGTCACATTGAGCACAATTGCTCATGATAAAATATTTATGAGCAAGAATCAGCCTTCTAAGGTTCTCTTTTCCTGATGACTTCAGTGAGAGTGGACAGAGACAGTTCTGATGGGCTAATGGGGTTTCTCAGCATTGCAGAGTTCTTTGATACACCCATAGGTGTTTAAGTTTCATAGTTATTTTATTTCACAAACTTTCTTCTAACACTGTGCAACTAGATTCTGACAAGACTTCTGCGAACAAAGAAGTAAATTTGGCCAGAATCACTATCTTTAGAAATGTTACAATCTTCGCAAAATGATTCCATTGAAACATTGTCTATTTTGCGTTAAAGTTATGGGCAAAGATATCGCTCTGGGTATTGTTAAAGTAAAAATTCCCTTAAATCAGCGAGAGAGTGTTATTGTTTTTAAGGTAAAAATACCTGCAGATCAAACTGCAGTACAAGCTTTATCAAGTGTCCTACCTTTGAATGCTTTTGCAAGACAATTATCAATTGCTATACCAGCCAACTTCTTATGCAGCTGCAGCAGAGACGTTTGCCTATTTTTCGTTCTTTTATTCTCTTGAACTCGTCTCTCTATTCTCTGCACTCTCCACAATTATACTGTCCTACCAGAGTGCAATTTCCACTACGTAGCTGCAACTCCATCCTCTCGATGCTCACAATCTCTGTTGCATGATTTTCCACTGCAGCTCTTTGCACCCAGGTTTTCTGCAGCCATTGCAGCCTGGCCAGGGAACTGAACATCCTGGCGAAGAAAGTGCCCAAGGGATCATACTTTCACTAATGGCCTAAAGGACTTGCCAGACAGATATTCCAGCCTTCTTTCCCTTCGGGAAGGTCATTTGGAAGACTGCCTTTGTACTGTATCCTGCTATTCTCCAGGAAGAATGAACCCTGGCATCCCCCAAGATAGGGATTAATTTGCCCTTCAGCACCTTCCTTTTCTTCCCTAAATTGCTTCCTCCCTTTTCCACTGCTGCTTCCTGAACTATCTGCTGGATGCTTATTTCCAGGGCAAATGACTATCACCTGACAGAAATTGTCTAGAGCTCAAGAGGTGATCTATTTACTGGCACACCCAGAAAGTCATCAGGTTTCCTCCATCATTGTTTCTTGAGGTGGAAAGCACCCAAGTAATGTCCCTTGCTCACTCCTGAGTCCTTGTGTCTCCTTGGTCACCTGCATTTTGAGTTAGACTACCAAGATAGTACACAACAGTTCTAGATTTAGCTATCCTTCAGGTGCCAAGTAGGACAGAGGGTAGAGTGATGAGGATAGAATGCCACCTTAGCAGAGATGTTTTCCACCTTAGTTTGTGTGTGGCTCACCCTTTTCCTAGTTCCTGCCTTGGTGTGACATCTACAGAAATCACATAAACTAATGCTGGATGTAAAGATGTTTTCAAATGGGAAGGAAAATATCTGTTCCTTAGAGAAGAGAGTATAGAACCGAGCAAACAGAAAGAAATAGCACCTGCTATACTAGAGTGACTTCCAATGCTTCGTGAGAGAATTGAATGGAATTAAGCTTTGGCCACTCTCAATGCAGATGGTCTAAATTCTCGATGCCTTTAAGTGTCATCATGGTCTACTCTATGCAAAAGAGCCTAATTTTCTATTTTTTATGCACAGAAAGAAAACTCTACCTCTGAAGTTCGCTAGAAAGATGTTTAATGATATCTGAGAACCAAGATGTGCAATCATTTTTTTTCTTTCTTAGAGTTCCCTGCCTTAATTCTCCATAACGTGGACCTCCCACTTCTCAGTCACTATCAATACTTGATATGCTAAATAAACATATGACTGAATGAACACATGAATAAATATAACCTCAAAAACGAAGGTTACTTGGATCACCAAATTTGCTTATTCACATCCATAATGCAACTCATTTCAGAAAAGTCACCTTTCCTATTACATTCTTCAGCTGGAATTATTTCAGAGGGCTGTGCTACGTAGGAAAGTCATTCTGAAGCCAGATTATACTGCCTGCCCTTTTGACTAGATTCCTACAAAGAAAAATATTCTTTAAGGTCCCAGACAAAGTTACAGGGAAAAGCTGGAATCAGAGATCCTGAGCTTGGCGCAGTAATTCGGCAGTAATTCAGGACATCATGGTACAGGCCAGATACCCCTTCCTACTTCCCTCAGCATTGCAACCAGGGATTCAGTTGCCCAGTGGAAATACAAGGAAGGAAAGAAGATTACAGTTTTGAATTTTCCTTTCAAAATAAGCAACAGCAGGCTGGTGTTTCATTTTCATTACAGGAAGCGAGCACAATTGTCTTGGAGAATTCAAGCAATCAGCCACAGCAAACAAGAAGGGACAACATGATTTGTAGGTTTTGGGAATCTATTTCCTGACTTTTCTCACTGAGCATAGATTAATTTTACCCTGGCACAATATGTTCCACTGACGACAAAACCACTTAGCCTTGTTGCTTGGTGCAAAGAAGGGAAATCGAGAAATGCATGATGAGAAATGCGGAGCATGGCTGATTTTCTGATGTTCTCTTTTAGTTTGACTTCAGTGTCATATCAGGCTGACCACATGGCATTCTATTTTACAAACTTGTCTACTTAGAGAAGTGTAGTTGTTGCAGAGTGATTACACGTTTAGGAAAAAGGGGGAAAATAGCACAAATTCGATCGCTGTGGCTCAGTAAAGTGTAAAATAATGAAACAGTGGCTGTTATGATCCGAACTGCCTGTCCCCAAATTTCCTATGGGGAAACTCTAACTCCCAGTAGTTCACAGGGTCTGTATTTGGACTTAGGTCCCTTTAAGAGGTAACTCAATTAAAATGAAATCATTGACTTTGGTAGATGGCAACATGACTAGAGAAAGTGTGAGCACTAAAAATGATATCAGACCTGTGGAGGCACAGAAGAAAACAGGAGGACTCCCAGGAGAGTCCGATCTGTATAGTGAGACCCTGTAGACTCTCTACTAAATATGTCATAAAGAAATAAAAAAATTAAATTTGAAAAAGTTGTCATAAGTTCATATTTTTTGCAGATGGAGAAACTGAGTTTTGGAAAAAGTAAGAAAGCTATTCAAGATCATGCTGAGAATACATGGTTCCAATTGGATTTTCTCCCTACATACTTGAGATTTTTCCTCTATTTCCTTGAAATAGAGCTCTTGGTCACCCAGTCTGATTTTCCCATCCAGTATTATCATCTCCAGCCACACCCTGATTTGTAAGTTTTATCTGAACTTTATATCCATTTTGAAATGGGATTCATCATAGAATTTTATTGATTTCATCTTCTCCCAAAATAACCAGCACAGTAAATATCCAATAAGAAACTTCTAATAGTTGTGCAAGTAGAATTGATGTGCTCAGCCAGGAACAGGTAGCTCTGAAGGAACATTTCAGAGAAGATAAAAATTGTAGTGTCGGCCTTGCCCCTAGGGTACTCTGAGAGGGCAATTGAGACTGGGCATGGTGGTAAATGCCTGTAACCCCAGCACTTGGGAGGCAGAAAACAGGAGAATCACTACCAGTCCAATCTGTGTAGTGAGACCCTATAGACTCTGTAGACCCTGACCGAAATACAGAAAAAAAAGGTGGCAAAATTTTAAGTTGAGGCATAAAAGGGCATCTGGGGAAATTTTAGTAAGATCACCCACAAAGAAGCCTCTCAGCTCACACAGTTCCTTTCCTTCTGTTCCCATCCAGACCTTTCTGTGCTCCTAGCAACCACAGGCCAGGCCTGGACCATCAGCTCCCACCAGGGTCAGCACCGTGTCTCTCTGGCTTCCACTGCTCTACTGAACTTGTGACTGTAGTCACAGTAAAGCCTACATCTATTTCCTAAAGGGAACTCTTCACGGTCTCTCCATCAGATAAGGATCAAGTTTGTGACCATGATCTTGTCGGCTTCTAAGTGTAGCTGAATTATTTTCAGGCAAAGCTATGGGAGAAAGTATTTAGCTGAGTTGGCCAAGGATGCAATCCCAGTCATGATGCAGTTGCAAATCCAGACTGTTAGTTTTCTCTCATAGGAAGTCATTTCCCAGGAAGCATGGAGTAATATAACCACAATAGTCCTTAATACATGTCTCTTTGCCTGCACATAGAGGAAATGGGCTAAAGTAGAACTCTCAGAGGCCAAGTGTTGCCTCTGATACTGAGTTTTAAGAAAAACCAGGGCTCTGTGTCTTGGTAATCTCATCTGTAAAATGTAAGGTTTGGTTGTACAGATTCCTTTGACATGAAAATTATAAAATTATAAAAATTATAAAACCATTTACTGTTGAAATGAAACAAGATCTCAGAGTGAACTAGAAACAGAAGAACAACCAGCCAAATAAGTGGATTAAATCACCTACAAGTAGGTACAGGGGCCAGGGGTTGGATTCCCTGGCCTGCCATGCCAGCTCTGTCCCTGGGGGACACTGAGATGACCATCGAGACTGGGCATGGCGCGTGCCTGTAATCACAGCCCTTGGGAGGATGTAAACAGTCAGATCACTATGAGTCTGATCTAGTAGTGAGACCCTAAACACCCTGTAGACCAGCAGTTCTCAACCTGTGGGGTGCGACCTTGGTGGGGGTCGAGCGACCAAAACATAGGGGTTTCCTAAAGCTATCGGAAAACGTTATTTATTTGGAATTACAGTTTTGAGGTAGCCACCAAAATTATTTTTTGGTTTGGGGTCACCGCAACATGAGGTACTGTAGTGTGGGTTCTGGCATTAGAAAGGTTGAGAACCACTGCTGTAGACCCTGTAACATACAAAAAAAAAAAAGAAAGAAAGAAAGAAAAGAAATAAGAAACAGAAGAAAGCTATACAGTCATCCAGGGAACCGCTTGAGAGAAACATTGATACCGAAAATTGAATGTGTGCAGTGACCCTGATACTAGTGATTAAACACACTTGGATTTCATCTGTCTTCTCTCCACATTTTCCCATGGAGTGCCAAAAATAAGAACTGGTTCTTCTCCAGAAGCAATAGAACAGAAGGACAGAAACCAGGCCTTGAACACACCTCTTCCCATCTGGACTGAGCCAGGATCCACCCAAGAGGTTGCAGCTAGGAAGATTAAGTAGTGGTAGCCAGATGTCTGTTCTTTCCATTAGCATGATAATCCCTTGATATCACTTGGGGCATGATGGACTAAACAAATGAAAATAAAACAACTTATTTAAAAATATTGATTATCTTGGAAAGCAGCTAGAAGTACAAACTTGTGAAATGATAAAATTGAAGGTCCACAAGATCAGATAGCATGATAAAGGTTACATTCAGGTCCTACATTGCTAACTCCAAAAGCTGAAAGCTTACAACGGTGCCACTACATACCGCCCCTGTTTTGAGATTGGTTGACGCTTTCTGGCCTTGGAGTGGATATAGGCACCATCTACAGCTTTCACAAAATTTCTCCCTATACAAAGCCAACACTTTCTCACTGGTATACAAATGTCACATGGAGAATTCCAGTGCCACATGCTCTAGCATACACATGGGTCATTGGGAAAGTGCAAAAGAAGGTTTTTTTTTTTTTTTTTCTACACTTCTGATTTTTTTTCATAAGAAGATTGGGGTCCTAACTATCTCTCAACTTAGAAAACATTTCTTTTTATTTAATAGCAGATATTATAAGTAGCTAAGCATTTTAAGGCAGCAGATAAAGCAGGAAAAATAAAGTAGAAAACATTCATTTGAGGAACCAGGTATATCCCTTCTGTTCATGTCTTTTCTCTGGGAATTAATTTAGCCATGTGGGAAATTGGAGAGTTTGAGAGTGTAATCCCTGCGATCTGTTCTCACCTGGTTATTTGGAGTGAGAACCAGAATGAAGAGTCTGCTACAGCTCAGCAGGGCAGCCTGGCCAGGAGCTATGTGGACAGCACTGGGCATGAGTGCCTGGAACATTACTATTTGGGGGTGCACTGAGGATGAGGGCTTGGAACATCACTATTTGGGGGTGTGCTTTTCTGTATTCAAGCACTTTGCCCATACAAGGGTCGTGCAAAGTTCACATCTATGTGTGTCTGGGGTGTTACGGAGATGGGGCCGTGGGTGGAACATCTTGTCCCTCATCCCCTGCTCTCTGGTGCTGTCTCCTCACTCTGCTTTTCCAGTCTCCATAAGCTGAGTGGCACTGCCCCATCCGGCCATCCAGCCATAAAGTTTCCTTCCTGGACCTGGCCAGTCATGTGATCAACTTCCTAAGACTGAACTGAACTAAAGCTTTCTTCCAGTGACATGTGGATGTCAGAAGTTGGGGTCCAGCAATAGGAAAGATGACTAACAGGCATTCTTCTGGCCAAACTGAAACAGGTTCAAATTCTAGACCCGAAGTGAAGGAGAAGCTGGCCCCTGAAATTTATGCCCTGCAGATTTACAATGACAACTAATTTAACCATGATACCTTTTAGAAATCAACAACTTACTGATGAATAAACCATCCTTCCTTCTATCCAACCTTGCTGAGCCCTGCCATCTTCAATAAATGCGATGTGAAATTCCATTTTCCTCTACTGAATAAATAAACGAAAGTATACAAAAACATTGTCGTCTCAGCAGCCGGAAGCTCGTAAGTATCCGTAAGCTTGCTTTCAGGGTTCCTTCCTCATTGTTGTGTCCGTTCTTGTCGGAATGAAATTATCAGTTGTTTCTTTACCGTTGGCTTTGTGAAAGTTTGCGAGTCATTACATTTTTTGAAAATATAATTTTGCACAGCTGTCCTTTGCACCAGAAACCAAGCAAGAGAAGCTCCTGCACTTCTTTGGGTACATGGGTGTTGCTGCAGTACTTGAAGAGGTGAGAGTTCAGAGACAGGGCCTGAGTAAACAGTGTGAGGCAAGGAGGTCGCCAAATAGGAGCAATGGTGTTCCAGAGCCCTGGATCACCACTGAGATCCAAATTCCGTGGGCTCATTTTACCATCGGCTATAGTACAACATTCACACACACACAGTCCAGGGGAAGGACAAGTGACAGGTTTTACTTAAAATCATGACCAGAACTGTGTAATGTGAGCATCTTGGGGACAGAGGGAGACTGGGAAATACCTGTACGGTGGACAAAGTCATTAGTGGAGAAAGGAACTAGAAGGAATCTTGAAAGAGCCAACATGTATTTCCTGCCTTTCTCTTTCACAGGTACTTTGATAAGATCCTCAAGTAATGAAGGCATCATCCATGTGTAGTATGCCCACACCAAGAAAAAATTAGGAATTAGGAAGACTAAGGCAAGAGGACAGAAATGCACTTATCAACATGGCCAAGGTCTATCAGAGAATGGCAAGCTGTGTTGACATATCTCAAGTCTGAATATGAGATAGAATACAAATCTGAAAAGGGGTGATACATCACCAGAGACAGACACACAATTCAATCACTGGCATTAAGAAAGGTCAGGAAAAATTGACATGGCTGGTCCTAAATTGTGCTGAATGCACTAAGTTCTCATATTCTGCTACAAACAAAATGCGATTTACACCAAAAGTACAAAAGGGACGTGTGTGTGGCTGGGCTCTTTGTGGAAATGAAATTGCTTAGAAGATTTGCTTCTCTGGATCCCCGGAGGGTTTTTTCCAATGAATTAGATGAGAGCCTAGGTCGTACTAGACTATCTTTTGAAGTTTAGCTTGAGGCCTCACATTTCATAAGAGCAGAGAAGACCATCTTGATGAGATAAAAAGGTTACATAGTTGAAAGGACTAAACTATCATTAAATTTAATATTAGTGTCCTATAAACATGGTTGGAATACTTGAATTTTCTAAGCCTGGTTGTCATTCTAAAGACAAAGACAGTTTCTTGGGCATTGCTGCCTTCATTAGAGGACATCTGGAATTTACACACACACACACACACACACACACACACACACACACACAATGAATTTTTATAGTCACTAGGCAATGGATTATTATTTATTTTTTTTTATTTTGGCAGGACTGGGGAGATCTTTTTCTTTATCAAGCCCCCAAATGCTAGATCTCTATATCTGGTACCTCTTTTAATTGCATTAGAAGACAAAGTCAAGCTCTTTAACAGAAGAAAACCTTTGTTACAGTTAGTTACAGTTATTATTACCGTGATGGGGAATGCTCTGGAGGCACCACGTTCTCCATTTCTTGATATAGAAATGCATTGTTATAATATTATGAAACAATTCCTAACATTATAAGGAGAATGGAACTTAAATATTTTTTTTGTCTCGCAGTTCTATGGCATGCTACATATTTTTACTCTCACACTCTTTGAACCTATCGAATTATTAGGAGCAATTAGAGGTTTGTTCATTTAATAACTCATTCAGAAGTTCTTTTCTTTATTTCTTATTAAGTATTTGTATAGAATTCAGTATGGGTCATACTATGTGGCAGAGGCTGAAAACAGGGACAAGGCCACAGTGCCGTGCTTCCCTTAAAGTCTTCCTAGGGACTCTGCCACTGCTCTGCTTTGTGAAATCTCACATCTGTGCACTCTGGTGGTTCAAAAGAAAAGCTGTGGATGCAAAGGTGTGAAAGTCTTAAGCAAAATTATTTAGCTCATCTGAAATTCAGGTGCTTAATAAAGTTCATCAAAACCATAAGTTTACATGAAAATTCACCGGGTAGTTATTTGAATGATGGGTGATGTACATGTGGGCATCACTTTTATTCAAGAAAAGTAGATTACACAAACTAGATGATATCAAATATATTCATACACCACAGAGGAAAACTGAGCCTCCAGAAACTTCCCAAATACTTCTCCAAAATTCCACTGTGATTTTGGTAGGTAGGAGTCATGTGTATGCCCATTTGGCTTACATGATGCCAACCTGATTTAATGTATTTTATCTTATATTTATAATATTATCATTAACAAGTATGATATGCTTACATCATAGCAGACAAATTCCAAGATGCTTTCAGGGTTTGCCTTATTAATTCTCTACAATTTTCTCAGAAAACTCTAACTACAGCCCTCATTTCACAAACGAAGAAGCTAAAGGATAAAGAAGTCAATTAAGTTGTAAAGACTTTCCAGCCAGGAAGTCACAGAGGCAGGATGTAAGCCCAGGTTTATCTGAAACTAAAAGCCACAATGACGCATTACCCTTTGACCTTCTAGACTTCACTTCTTGACTGCTTATCAATTGGTTCTGGACAACAGGACCAGGAAAACTACAGGCCATAGATATCAGCCTATCTCAGGCAGGGAATGTTCACGGAGTCCTAGTGAGGGCTGTAGAATTTCCATCACCTCTTTCCCTGCAGAGAAGGCATCCTCTTGCCAACTGAAGTAACACTGTAAAATTGACCAGAGATAAAGGCGAGGCACACCCCACTGGAGACTTCCCAAGTGTCATGATAACAAGAGCAGGGGCTATGATAAAGAGCTGAGAAAATTCCTCACAGTGATGTCTGTGCCCAAGTCAAGCAATGGACAAAGACCAGAATCAGCCCTGAAGCTCCCATAGTATGGGAGAACAGGCACAGTGCCCAGGGTGAAAATGGCATAGTCCTTCCCAACGGACTCCTGAAATCTGGCTGGGACTTTGTGTTTGTGAAATAGCTATGTGGAGTAAGGAGAGGCCAGGGTCCATTTTTCTTTAATTCTTATTCCCCCAACACTTTTCTTCAACCACAAAGAACTGTATTTAGAGGTTTCAGGACACTCAGTGCTAATTCTTTACACTGAGTTTGCTAATTCTTTGTGTTATTAGAGATAATTCCTTTGATTGCTGTCTTAGGTACTCTTTTCTCTTGTTGTTAGGGCAAATACCCAACATTCAAGCTTAGGGAAGGAAAAGTTTATTTAGCTTGCAGTTACTGGAGGTCTCATAGTTTAAAGCAGCCTGAATGACATAGCAAGACCTCAAGCCACTGCACAGCCAGATCCAGGATGATCTGCTCCATACCTCCAAGAAAGGCCATCAGGTCTTTGGAAGGGGGTAGGGAGGCACTTGATGTCAGTTTATTGGTTCACACCTCTCTGGCTCTGCCCTTTAAGCCCTGCGCTGGTCATTTGACCCTGCCCATTGATCCACAAGCTTCTCCACAAGCAGAGACCACGCTATGATTTACATGAGGCTTTGGGGGAACAACTAGATACAAACCATAGCAATCACTTTCTTTTTCATATTCCTTTTTTTTTTTTTTTTTGAAACTTGGTATTTCTATTTATTCTTCAAGATTGGTAAATTTTGGCATTTTACCTTGGGAAGATCTTTAAAAATTCACAATCCATAATACCCCATTCAAATGGAAATGTTCCTAATTTGTCTCCTGAGGACAGTCATTGTACCTCGGGAGCACATCCATCGCACCATCCCCGCATAATATTATAATTGTTTTTGTATTTCTCAATGTATTTCTACCATTTTGAGAAGAGGGACTACTAAAATTATTACTAAAGTCCCTTCTGTTTTGTATTTACACGATGTAGTAAAATTAACATCACATTGCAGATTTTCAATAAATACTAAATGAATGAGCATGTGAATATACAAATATACAAGTAGATGAGCTGAAATTAACTTCTTAAAAAATGCTGGCTTAGTCAATGGTACCAGAAGGCACTAATCTTTCCTATTTCTTCTGTGAGGTTGATTCATGGTGTCTAGTAAGGAATGAATAGTTCCTGAATCACCAAGATACACAGGCTGAAGGGAGGGTCCCCAGCGGTGATCCAACTCAATGCCACTCGACAGGAGAGGGAGATGTGTGCACCTTTCCATCTGCTTGCATCATTATGTCTTGTGTCTCCTCGCCTTACCACCATTTAATTGATGCTCATGTTGCTATTTCCCATCTTTTAGAGTCTCTTTGCTAGGGAGAGTACCCAGTAGCTCCCTTTGTGATCCATCCCCACAGAGCTTGCTCTCTTGCTTTCTAACTTCAGGGCCCTCACTTCAGCCTATATTTGTGCAATTAAGGAAACACATTTTAAACTAAAGTTCATTTCACCTACTGCATTTAAACTTCCTAAGCATGAAATCTCTCTCCCTTTCTCTCTCTCTCTCTCTCTCTCTCTCTCTCTCTCTCTCTCTGTGTGTGTGTGTGTGTGTGTGTGTATACTTCCTGTCCTTAATTAGGATCTGACTCAGTGTTTGGCACAGAGGAAACACTCCGTAAATTCTCATTGAATGATTTATTAGACGAAAGAATAAATAAGTGATTGGGTTAATAAATGAATAGATGAGTGCATGCAAGGATTTGTACTCAACCAAAGAAAACCTACTGAAACCCAGAGTTCTTGCTAGCCTTCAAGTTTTGTTTCTGCTGCTTTGATCAGCCTGTCTACCTTAAATGATCTTTCCTGTAGATCCATGTTTCAAACTCCCTCTTAGTCTGCAGCACCTCATTCCAAAATATCACTTGCATCATGCCTTTCCAAATCATTCTACAGGAAGTGAAGTTTTTTCTGGTTTATACAATGTAGAATTCTAATTGCAATGTGTTCCACTATGTTGCCTTGGGAACATATTACCACTTCCAAGAGATTATGAACAACTGGATGTTGGTACTTGCATAATTCATTTTTGTCTTTTCCCTGAAGGTGCCTAGTACAGTGTTAGCTGAACAGTAGACGTTTTGCAATTATTAGTTCTAATACCCATCTGAATGAATGAATACACATCATGGATAAGACAGCAATAGATTTCTGGGTTCATTTTTCAGACATCAACAAAAAGGACAGGCACTCATGTAGATTTTTAAGCTCATATGTATTCCAAGGATTTAGTGCAGAAAAAAATTTCTAATCAGCCTTCTTTTCTCTTTTTCTTTGTAGGCTACACTCAAAACTTATTTTTTCATACTGTAAGAAAGACTGAAGAAAAGACATAGTTCTGGAGAAGTTGTTTAGCACTTAAGATTGACAGGTACTGATTATCTAAGGTACTGTGTATCTTTAAAAATAATTTGCAATGCAAAACTATTAATTGTATGTCATTGAAAAACAGTTGATATGTTCAAAGTATGATTTTGCATGTATAGGTCCCAGTTTCCCCATCTAGTAGCTAAGATCATCTTGAATATACTCTCATTTGCTAAGAGTTGTACATAGCACAGTATGTGTGATCAACCTGCGGTGAATGTCTGTAACTAACTGGACACAATGCTGAGTACCAAATGTTTTACTTGTAATCCCCATTTCTGGCATCTCTCCACCTATAACTCTGTCTGCAAAGGCCTCTTCACCAGAAGAGCCATTCTGAGTCAAGAAGCCACAGCAGACAAGCCCATCCATCTGAGGTACAAATTACAAACTCCCTTGATTTTGCTGAACTCTATGATAACAGCATCAACACAGTCATTAGCTAGTATCACAAGAGGACATTTAATTCATTTACTTTGCACTGGTTTTATTTTTGGAGAGTCTCAAGGGCAATATATCTTAGCCTTCACTCACTGAAAAACAACTCAGTGAAGGGCTTTTTTTAACCTTACATTGGAGTGTTTGTGCAGGCATTGACTCTCCCACGTATAGCAAAGACGTCCGACATTAATATCATGCTGTACCCTTATTTCATTATCTATCCACATTCAAATCCCAGCAACATTCCCTATAATTTTGTTTATAACACCACTTGTTTTCTTCCATATCTAGGAAGCATGAACTTTATTTCTATATGAATTTATGTACTCCTTTATCAATTATTTGTTAATTTCAAGAAAGTTTTAACATTATAGTACCATATCATAAAAGAATGAGAAAGCAGAAAAGTAAAAGTAGGCACCAACTTACTATTTGAGCTCAAGAACACTTTTATTTCATTATTTCTTACAGATACATTCATATTTTGATGTAAATCACTGTACGGCACAATGCTGTGTACACAATATGCATATATTCTTTATCTAGTCTCACATCTTGATTTTTATCTCCTAGAATCAAAACTCTGTATTATCTGTGTTGTTGAATTCTCCAGAGTGCTTGCTAATTACATGAAAGGTCAGAAAATGAATTCTACAGTTTGCCTTACCATTGGCCATTGATGATCATTCACACTTCCATTTTCATTATACAAATGGGATAATTAACATATTTCTGCATAAAGCTATTTTATATTTCCAGTGACTCTCTGAGACTAGATTCCCAGAAGTGGATTTTCTTTGTCTAAGGTAATTGATAGTTGAACACTCCTGAGACACACTATAAAATTGCCTTCCAAATGGGCTGAAGGTATTTTTGTCCCCACAAAAATGGAAAGTAACCATGAAATATAGGAAAATCTAGATTAGAGGACACTTTGGCTTGATTAGATATGAGCCAATCTTTATTCACCTTGGCCCCAGAAAATAGACATTTTCCCTTTCCAGCCAGGTGGGGTCTAATCAGGTAACCATCACTGAAGAACAATTTCTAAAGGAGACATTAAATATTTGTAAATGTGATCATGGGCAAGTATCATAGAGTTTTTGAATTCTTTGATTCTTTACCAAATTTTCCTTTTGAGTTTATATACTTATTTTCAAGGAAAGTATTGAGACTTTCTTCAGATTCTTAGAACTGTAAGTGGACAAACCATTACTGTTTCTGCTACTTATAATTTTCCATTTTTCTGGTAATCCAATGTCCAAAATTTCCTTGGGGAAACTGTCATTTCTCAGGCTACTGGCTTGAAAGGAGTTGCCTCCTCCCTGGAGAGGACATGGACGAGCTGAAACATTTTCATGGGTGCTTTCATGTTCTAAGACCCTGTGATTTGATCAGAGGGGATGTGTGGCTCAACTCAGAGCAATGAAACTCATGCACAGATTGTACTGCTGTGAAAATACTAAGGGCCATTTTCTCTAGAATTTTAAGTTTCAATTTCTCATCAGGCCATTCTATGGTCTTTAAAACAAAACCTTTCACCAATGAAGAGTGACTGGAAGATGGACAGGAGACAACGGCTTCTGGCAGTGTCTGGGTTTTGGAACCAGCAATGTCTAAGCCTTTTAAATTCTGTAGAATTATAGCTGAACTCTTCAGTTCATTGAGCAAATGAATTTTAGGTTTACCTAATGCAGTTTGAGTTGATATTCCCATTACTCACAAGGAACAAAACCTTGGGTAATCTAAGGTACACAATGGAATAAAGTTAAGGCATTGTGCATTTCTAATTTCTTTGCTTTGCATCTAGGGAAATTTAGGTCCAGAGAGGGACACTGACTTCTCCAAAGTCAACTTTGACATGAAATAAGGATGTAGAATCTCATCTTTAGGATGCTTCTCTAATTGAGTGCCTGATTTTTTTTTTTTTTTTTTTTTTGTATTTCAAACATTGAAATAAAAGAAATAATTTTTGAGGCTGAAGCAGGAGGCTCAGTGCGAGTTCGAGACCAGCCTAGGCTACAAAAGTGAGCTTAAGGCCAGCCTGAACTGCATAGTGAGACCCTGTCTCAAAAAGACAAAACAAAATTATTATTTCTGTATTATTTGAAGGGCAGAGTGGCCAATATCAAAGCTTTTGTACACATACTGAAATGCTAGAAATGCCATAGTTTGAAATTTTGAATGCCTTTTTTAAAAAATACAAAATCTTAGATAAATATAAACACAGAAATTCTTTCCATTTAGAGCCCATCCTGAGTGACTGCTTTTGTAATTTTTATCTTGAAGCTAAAATTTTTTAAGAGAAATGCAATAGTTTCCTTATGCCCTTGGAAGGAGCCAGGCATATTTGGGCAGTTGGCTTTGTTATGAATGCAGTCAGCTCCTGGGTAACACTGTGTCTTAATACTCATCTTTGCAGTAACCCATTGGAGCACCTCTCCAGTAACCTCTCAGAATTCCTGGTACCATGACTTTGTACTGGCTCAGCAAATAAAGGTAGCCCTATAGCCCTAGCGTTTAATGTTCAGTTATGTGAAAACCTTCATTAGTCATATCCCTCAGAAAGACTTATTATCCAAAATCTTTCAAGGACAGAAAATTTGACTAGATTTTAAATAGAGTGTTGCCTACTGGGTCACAAACTGATACAGCCCTAGAATTGAAAGAGTTGAGAAAAATCAGATCCTATAACTCCTTCACTTTTCAGATACAGCAATGGAGTGTCTGAAACAACAGAAAAGTTCCAAGAGAGCATATAGGAGTCAATGGCTCAGCTGAAGTGTTTTTTGTCTGTGGTCAAGCTGCCCCTCCAGAAAACTGGACACCCTTGAAAGATGCAAGTCACTTATTCTTTTTTGCTTTGTGCAGTTAGTAAGGACAGGATTTCACTTAGATTTGGAAGATACAGATATGAGTTTCACTCTCACAAATGTTTAGGTTATTGTTTTAAGAGTGTCTTTACAACCTTCTGAAACTAGACTCAGCTAATAAAATTTACAACCATTTTCCAGTGTAGACTCCTAAGCATTATTTGGTATGAAGTTTTCTCTGATGCTATTCCTGATTAAAATGCTTTATTCTCTCCTGCTGTTGCCTCAAACCCTAATCTTGCAAATTCCAGTCATATATTGCAAATGTCGTGGCTATGGGTCTACCTTTATTTGCCTGGTCTTGTTTGAGATGGCTTAAAAACATACACACAGTGAGAGGAGTGGCAGGTGATCATTTGGAAGTGCAAATTCTATTTACTTAACACTAAATTAACTTTGCCTAGTGATTCCCTTCTGAGCAACTGATTCCCAAATCTCTGGGTCTCCAGAGTTTCAGGAAAATTAAGATAGTCCCCAAGTCTCCTCTTTCCTCTGACCTCCCGCCATCCATATTTGACCATTGTGATGAATGCAGCTTTCATGATTAGAAGCAGCTTCTTCTGGACACCCTTTCCAACAGTCTTGATAAGGGACCAAAACAAGAATGTTGGAGAGAAACATGCAATACAATGACTTTTTGAAGTATTTTGCTACAGTGCCACAAGCTTAAATCTACTTGCAGGATGGTTATGACTGGCAGCTTCCAAGAACAAGAAAATTTGGCACTCTGAGTTTCCATGCCTCCTTCCACAAGGAAGAGTTGTATAGTTTTTTGTTAAGTTTGGAATAACTGATTTTTAGAACTATAGAAAGCATTATAGCTGCATCACCACAAAGTAAAAGAAAACAAAATCTACAGGGGCTGATTACATCCAGGTCCTTCCAGGTGAACTGGGCAAAGTGTGTCTGAAGCATGGCAGAGTAGAGCTTGTCAGCAATAGGTAAAGACCAACATCTTCCTCAGGGCCTGGGTCACATCACAGTTGATGAGGAGTAAGAGACGGTAGGGGTCTCAATGAAGGGAGCTACACTCCTTTGTCCAGGGGCTGCCTCTTCAAATTAGGGGGTAAGGAGTTAGACCCCTGAGCAAAAGCCAGCGTTTTTTCAAAATTATAACATTGGTTTCCACCAACTCTTACTTTTTTCATATAAAATATTATATGTATTTCCCCAAGATTTCTACTGACCGAGGGAGTCTCCCTGTAGTTGTGTGACACTAGGAAAATCCAGATATGACAGTGACACCAGAATCAAATAAATAAAAAGTACAGGTGTACGCAAGTTATCACACCTGGAAGTGGTTAAATGAAGGGCAAGTCAAAACAGGTGCATCGATTTGATGATGGCAACAGCAGCCTTCACCGCGTGCCTAAGGGCTGGAGGTGTTGTTTCTGCTAGAGGCACATAGGAGCAGACATGGGTGGGCCACTGAGTTCCCCGAACCCTAGGGACAGCGACTCGTAGGCATTTGCTGTAAGATAGGGCTATGTGGAGAGCCAAGGCCTAAAACCTGGGCATCTCCTCTACAGGTGTGATCAAGCAGACCCAGAGGAAAATAATTAGCTGCAGTTTGGGGAAATGGCACACACACTTTAACATGGTGTTGGGGAGCAACAGCTATTCCAGAGCAAATGAGCTTCACCCGCCAAACTTTGCCAGCTGATCAATTTGAGAGATCATTCGTGGCTACTGGGCCACTCTGAGCTTCTTCATTCCCACTCAGCAGTAAAGCTCCTTGTCATCCATCCTTCACTTCCGTGTCAGGTACCCTATCCTTCTTAGCCAGCACTTTTACCTCTTAAGAGTTTGATTGCCCTGTGATTAAGGAGGTTTGCTGGGACCTAATGCACTCAGAAAGCAGTGGGGGGAGGGCAATAAATATTTAATGAGAATTTTGCTTCTGGGCCTTCCTCTTAGAGGGGAAAATGGAAATCAAAAGTCTTCACTGGAGCCCCTGTTGTTGGAGGACAAAGAAATGTTCTCTCACTGCTGTGAAAATGAGCCTCTGGCACCTCAGCAAGAGGCTGCTCGGAGAAGGGGGGAGTCTTTAATGAATCACAGAGCAAAAGCTCTTTCCTGGAAGGAATTATCCCTGGTGCTTTCTCTAATAACACTCCCAGGCCTCAGCCTGATGATGTGGAGCTATGCTTTGGAGAGGAGGCTCCTGGTTAGAAGGCAGAGATTTATGCTACACTCCCTCCCAGGGCTCCTCAGCTTATCCTGAAGACAGAGTCATCACGCAGGAGTTGGCTACTCACTGGGCCACTTCAAGAAGGGACAGCTGGGAACCTTTGAAAGCTTAGAGGCAGCCTAGAAAGCACAGGCTTCTCAGAGCATCCTGAGGACCAGTCAGAAGCTGGATCTGTGGGTTTGGCCAGGTCAGTGTATTGCTCTGTGTTTTTGATGGGTGTTTACACCTTAAAGAAATAGGAAAAAGTCATATATATATATATATATATATATATATATATATATATATATATATATATTCCATAGGATGACTTCTCAAATTTCAGTAAGGTAATGCTTTTAAGACATTTAAAGTAATTGACATCTACTAATTATAAATATTTAGCTGTGACTTTTGCTATCACCATTATGGTAGTGGTATATCTGGAGAAAACCTGGTCATGAAGCAAAAAGTACAGACAACAGTTGCCATGCAAAGGAACAGAAGTACGTTCGATCCACAAAAGAGTATGGGTCTTAGTAACAACCAGCGACCAGTGTAGAACGGGACCTGTACCCAGGATTTCACACTTCCTCGCACTATTCAATGATAAAAGGCACAGCATCACCCTGTCACACCCATTATCATTTTATTTCTGGAAGATGGAAACCAAGACCAAGTTTGAATGAATTCAAAGCCAGTGTTGACCTTTTTTTCTGTTGTCACTTGCCCTGCCCTCCTCCAGCCCTTCATAAGTTCTGATTATAGCCATCCAGACGTCAGGATTGCAGCCCTTTACCTCACCTTCTGTGACTCAGACGTGTCCCTTTAGCTGTAGCCTCCCACAGTTTGACCAGACGCCTTCCTTCTGCTGTCCCCTGCGATAATCCTAAGAAGATTCCATGGCTCAGCGGCACCAGCAGGTATTTTACTGATGTGAGTTCTTACTCTCCACGAGTTTCAGCAAACTCTGGTTAGCAAATCCGCTCTCTTGCCCCACTTCCTCCTGACAGGTGACACTGTTTCTGGACTCCTGCTTCCATTATCTCCCTTAGCACCCGCTGTTCTATTTTGGTCCCATCCTGAATATTTGCCTTGTACAATGACTCTAGGAATGTGGATCTTGTTTATCAAAAGTAAATTTCTCCCTGGGATCCTGGTTCCAATTACCAGGAATTAAGACACTATGACCTACTTTGCTGCTTGTTGAACCTGTACTGAAGCCCCTGTCTACTACTGCATTAACTTAAAAGATCCTGAGACAAACATCCATGCTAGGCCACCGTGAATAAAATTACCTGGAATAACAATGATTGTCTTTCATTCTACTGCTACAGATTTCAAAGCCAGCCCAGTTCCTGATAAAACAATGGGTGGCTTTACTTGCTTTCTCTGATTCAGATGAAGAAGAGATCGTATTTACAGACAGGGAATAGATGCCTTCTTGAACTCTGGCTTTTTCCTCTAAGTTCTTTTCCATCTACTTTTCTCTTTTCTCACGAAATCCTTTCAGTTCCATGTCCATGTTCATGTTTTGTGTGTGTGTCTGCATGTAGTACTAGAGCTTGAACCCAGGGCCTTATGTAGGCAAGACAGGAGCTCTACCACTGAGCAACATTCCCAGCCTCCATGTTCTTGAACATGTCCTGATTTTCTAAGATTTTACCCATGGCTGTGTCCCCCTTGCCATAACCTTGCCATCTGGTGCAGTTCTGGGGTGAAACATTCTTGAGCAACTCTCAGTTGCTCAATTGCTGATTCCCTTCATATAATCCCCTAAGTCTACACCAGTCAAGGAACAGGAAGTGTGCTGATGTGGACTTGGTATCTTTGAGGATTTCATCTTTTTCTTTTCCTAGACCTTCACAGCATGTAATAATTCAGAAAGTGGCATGCTCTAGGAAGGGCGTAAACTTCTTCAGTCCAGGGGCATTGATGCATTCCTCACTGTGTCTCCAGTACCAAGGATAGCGATAATGGCATGGAGGGGTCCTGGCTTCTCATTCTCCCCTGGGCCCCATCTCTTGGAGAAGGGAGATTGCCACTTTCGATTACCTACTAACCCATCCCTAAGAAGACCTGAGATAGTTAAGAAATTTTGGTTCTACTTGCAGATGGCCTTCAGTATACTGATCTCTAACAAATGATTCTTTACACATCATATTCTCTCCCCAACTGGGACAACACCCTGCAGGATTAAAACTATGCG
Source organism: Myocastor coypus (assembly GCA_004027025.1). Taxonomy (NCBI): domain Eukaryota; kingdom Metazoa; phylum Chordata; class Mammalia; order Rodentia; family Myocastoridae; genus Myocastor; species Myocastor coypus. The sequence goes on from PVJA010011494.1 coordinate 51,040, forward strand.
CTAAAAATGAATCAATACAAAACAAATGAATCACAAACTCATGGAATCATCTAATGTTTAAAGTTCTCTTGGCTTGTGGGCACATAAGTGAACAGATGGGACATTTGGGGAAAACAGATGCAAGGCCAAGGGGTCAGAATTAAGAGGGTTACAGCTTCTTGGCTGCTGGTGACATTCAGGGTGGCCACAATGATACTCCCTTACCAGAAATTCTGCAAAGCAGGAGGGTACATACCTGAGCCTCCCTCTTCTTTCCCCTCAATGCTCATTTCCACTTCTCTAAAGGGACAGCTGGACCCAGTCCAGGTGAGGCAGGAGCAACCATTATCTTCGCCTTTCTTTCTGCTGCAACAGCTGGTACATTGCTCTTTGTAGAAGGAGTTTGTAGTGACCTTGTTAAGTGATGCACAAAAGAACCCATCAGAAGGTAAACTGATCCCACCACTCCCAAAGGCAGCAGGAAACCTTATTCTTTGCAGCCTGCCTTCTGTTTCTCATTCTCTACCTCGGGCAGTAAGGCTAACTTGATACACACCAGCAGGCAAACAGTTAAGCACTGTATGGTGTTTCACTTCAGGAGGGCAGTTCAGTGTGTGATTGAACGTTCCATCATCATTTGCCATCTCCAAATTGCTTATAAGAAACTCCAACATCTAGATGTGGTGTTAGAACAAAGAGAGCTGGTTACTTTGCATTGTAGGCTGTGGGCTGGAAAATTCAAGCAAAGACATTAGGATAAATGCAGTGATTGGGGAGATGGCAAAAAGATATTTTTCATAGACTGATTTTGTTAGTCATTTTTTATTTCTAATGTAGAAATGTCGTATTGTTGCGGGGAGGGAGTAAAGAGTCAAAAAGTATAGTTCTGAATACGAATTTCCTTTGATGAGCACAGCATTCATGCCAGCACTTTTCAGCTCAGATGTGACACTGTATAACACTGACATATACTCAAAACATATATATTTTCCTTATTGCAAAAGCTGGATTTGAGTCTTATTTTAAAGGAAAGGTAAACACTGCTTTTTAAAAATTCGTTTGTTAGCCAAGCTACATGCATGACCTAGTACTATGGATTTTAATAGTCTTTAGCTCATTTAATCCTAATGAATAATCCCCAAAGTAAATATTATAATGACCATTTTATAAATGAAGCAACCAAGATTCAGAGATTGGAAATGCTCACATCATCTCTGAGGTTCAGTATATTTCAGGGCTGTGCTTCCAGACCAGGCCAGCTTAGCTCAAGCAGTTTTTGAGGCAAAATAGAAGAGTAATCAAGGGCACTGGATGAGCAAACAGGTTGAACTTTGTCGCCCAGGTCATGAATGTTTAGCAATTTACAGCCCCATGTCATGGCGTAGAGTGCTCATACAGAAAGCTGAAACCCTGAAAACATCCATTCTGTGGAGATGTCAGTGATTACATGACACAATGCATTAAGTGCACTAAGTACAGAGCCAGGTGCAGAGAACTAGCATAGTACCTGGTAGCTGTTGTGGCTCCTCAGGAAACTGTCCAAAGCCCTGGAGCCAGCACTGCTGGAGCTCTCTTCTCCTTAGGTTCCCAGTTAGGTCGGTTATTGCCAAGGAGATGGCAGGTTCAAAGTGGTGGGAAAATAGAGAGATGGTGTGCATGGAAAATGGGATAGAAAATACTATCGGCTTATGAGCTGTGCTCACGTAGGAGACAGGAGGAAACCAGGAAACCTCCTTAAGTTCTGGCTGCATCAGGCTGCTGGCTGTTTTGCCATTATCCAAGAGATTGATCCCTCTGGAGAAGAGAAAAAATAGCACTGTCTCTGTAGAGACTTATCTAGAGGGGCATATATCCAAGAAGTATCATTTTGTGGAAATACTGATTAATATCTCTATCGCTAAATGAATTTGTAATTCTTGTTAATAAAGAACAATTAGAATCTGGCACTGAGCCACAGTACAGATTGCTCTTTGAGTTAGATTCTAAAGAGAAGACTCCATGGCTCAGGAGATTTATTACCCCACCTTCTCTTTTCCTGGTAGGAACCAAGATTCACCATAAGGTTCTTTGGTGTCAATTTGCACAAATTCTTATATAGTTAAATTAGATTTTCTCTTTCCTTATAAATTTAAGTTAGCACAAGGCCAGGGTGTTGACTAAGGCCTCATCGGGGCAGCTTTGTTAGGAAAGCAACAATTATGTCCCTGTTTCCTTTGTGCATTGGTGAACCTGAACTGAAATCCTTTTTTCAAGCTGAAAAATTAACAATGACATTGCAGTAGGAGAAGGCCAGAAGAGTGGACGAGGAAGCATGGGGCAGTTTCTAAGATAAACTCCAGGCATCCACAGGTAACTGGCTGCAACAACAGACCGTATGCCTAAGCGAAATAAATCACACTCACATTTGTAAGCATTGTATTGTCTCCCCAGTGTAAGAACCTGAAAGAGTGAATAAAATTTGAAAGTTACAATAGGTGCTATGAAAGAGAAAGCGACTGTTCAGAAGGAAAGAACAATTGAGATAAGGGAAAGAAGAAAAGAAAGAAAGAAGGGGAAAATATAGAAGTATATACACAGAGCAGTCTGGATAAGTTTACTGCTTTTCTGTTGGTCTATTGAACAGAGCAGTTAACCCTTGAATTTTTTTCTCTCCTTTTTAATTTCTTATAATTTTAATCATTTTATCCTTCTATCTGGTAATCTTAACAGCCAATTTGAAGACATTATGTAATATGATAAATATTGTTGAATTTCTTATCATTTTGTTTAGAAAAATTCTACATTGCTTCTGATGCTAGTCTTACTTTTTTCACTCCTTATAAATAAATAAGAAAAAAAAATGTTTCCCAGTGGACATTTCTTATGTTTGTTTGTTTGGGTGTTACTGGGGCCTGGGCTCAGGACCTTTACCCTAAGCTACATCTTTAACCATCTGTTTTGCTTTTACTTCAAGACAAGAGTTGAAAGTTGAAGGATTCCTATCGCATCCTCCCAGAATGCTGGTGCTACAGGCATGAACCACCACACTCAGTTCCAGTGAAAGTTTTAATAAGAGCTCCTGTTTTGACTATCATTTCAGAAAGGTGCAAGACTTCTGTCACAAGAGCAAATGTGTTGCACTTAGAAATTCTGCATGTTCTTTTAGCAGTAAGGATTATAATAAAAGTCAGTGCCCTAAGGACTGCAGAACCTTAAAGCAGTGTGGAAAGATGGCAGGTGAAATACCTATCAACCCCATGCCAAGTGGGCACCAAGTGCTGGGCATCATGATTCATTAATCCACCACCTATTTAAATAGCCAGTCGCTGTTACCTGCAGTGGAGACAAAGTTTGCTTCTTTTTTATGAAACTTATAATCTTTTAGGGGAAGCATTGTACTGGCTCAAATGCATCTGTCTTAGTTACTTTTTGCTTGTTGCTGGGACAAATACCCGACACTCAAAATGAAGGAAGGAAAGGTTTATTTAGCTCACAGTTCGTAGAGGTTTCAGTCCATATTCAACTGGCCCAAGGCTGAGTGGAGCAGGGCAGAGAGCATCCAGTTCATGGTGGC